>JBAHVR010000414.1:800000-830990 GCA_036898135.1 Oncomelania hupensis | reverse complement strand
TGTTACTGGTGTATTATTTGAAATGTTACTGTCCTGTGTTACTGTCCTGTTTAGGTTCAATTTTAGGGTAATTGTACAAAGTGGTTATTATATGTAGAAACGTTCTATTGTCCTGTGTATTAATATGTAACACGTGTTACTGTCCTGTGTATTAATATGTAACATGCGTTACTGTCCTTTGTATTATAATGTAACATGCGTTTACTGTCCAGTGTATTATAACGTAAGGTGCTACGTCCTGTGTATTATAATGTAACGTGATACTGTTGGTTGGTTGTTTAATTAACGTCTGTTTTCATCAAGATGATAAAGACCATACACACATATTCACGCATTTAAACAGACACATATGAACACATACATACACACAGGGACTATTACGATCTATCTAACAGAACAATAACAATTTCAGTTCAATAAAACGAGCGACTGGAAGATTGATTAAAGCTTTGTCTAATCCCACACTTAATTCATTGCTTATGTTTTTAACTTATGTTCTAGTATTAAATACTATAACATAAGTTAAAAACATAAGCAATGAATTAAGTAAATACTATTTACTTCAAGGGGCAAAAGAGGATGAATCTGAATACAATACTGGTACTGTCGTATCTGTGGCGTGATAATGTCCTGTGTATTATAATGTAACATGCGTCACTGCCCTGTGCATTAATATGTAACATGTGTTACAGGCCTGTGTATTTCGTTGATACACGTGTTACTTACTGCTTATGACAACACATGTCGAATTTAATTCTATTTTCGGTTCGCGATCCAGCTTCTTACACTCCAAACCGTCACAGCAGCGAAATCTTAAGTCATCACAGTTAGCTTTCTCAGGCAAACACCAGTATGAATCCAAATCCTGCAAGTACGAAGTAAACTTTTGTAATAGAGCTCGCTGGCAATTGGCTGCTCTATCATTAATAATAATAATAATAATAATAATAATAATAATAATAATAATAATAATAATAACAATAATAATAATAATAATAATAATGATGATGATGATGATGATGATGATGATGATGATGATGATGATGATGATGATGATGATGAGGAGGAGGAGAAGAAGAAGAAGAAGAAGAACAACAACAACAACAACAACAACAACAACAACAACAACAACAACAACAACAACAACAAGAACAAGAAGAAGAACAAGAAGAAGAACAAGAATATTAATAACTAGTGGTTTTGTACCCTGGCAAGCCAGGGTACACAGGTTGCTGTTTAAAATGTAGACAGAGAGACAACTGTTGTCTGCGAGTTTCATTTGGACGATGATACCTCCCCATATCCCCCTTGATATCTCACCATAACCCCCCCCCCCCTGATATCTCCCCGTCCCTTCCCCCATGATGCCCCGAAACGGGGGTTCGATAAATTAGAGTGCAGCCTCAGCGTCCCCTGCGTGGGATGTCTTTATTGTAAAGTGACTGGCTGGTGGAGGGCAAGTTTTACCCACTAGGGTTGTTTCAGCAGATCTTTTATACAGATTGGGGGTTGTCCGGTCCTGATTTGGCTCGGAAGAGTCCGCTGGACCTAAAGCAACAATTATGTAATGTTATGTAATGTAATGATGCCTCACCATACCCCCTTGATACCTCCCCGAACCCACTTGATACCTCCCCATACCCCCTTGATACCTCCCCATACCCCCTTGATACTTTCCGTACCCTCCTTGTAACCTACCTGTACCCTCCTTGAAACTTCCCCGTTGATCGTTTCGCAGGTATGGATATATACCCGTATCCCCGTTATGCCTACCCATGCCCCTTTAAACCTACCCGTAGTCCCCTTTTACCTACACGTACCACCCCATCCCGATCCTTGGTAATAATAATAATAAACAACAACAACAAGAACAATAATAATAATAATAATAATAATAATAATAATAATAATAATAATAATAATAATATTGAATATAGAATATAGAATAATACAAATAGAAATCATAAAAAACACCAAGGTTTTAAAATAAAATTTGATATAAGATATAATAATAATAATAATAATAATAATAATAATAATAATAATAATAATAATAATAATAATAATTATTATTAATTTATATAAATAATAATAATAATAATAATAATAATAATAATAATAATAATAATAATAATAATAATAATAATTATTATTATTATTATTATTATTAGTTTATAAATAATAATAATAATAATAATAATAATAATAATAATAATAATAATAATAATAATAATAATAATAATAATAATTAATAAGTTAAAAGTAAAAAGCCTAAATTAAAAAGAAAAATATCCATATTGTAGTGTAAAAAAAAAACATAAAAAAATATGGCTCGCGGGAGATTTGAACTTGGGTTGCCTGCACGATAGGCGAATGTCTTACTAAGTGAGCTACCAAGGCTTCGTATAAAGACCATCAATTGTTTGGTCTATATGGGAAAACATGCTGAAACCTCGAATCGATTTTTAATTAATCAAATTTAATTAGTTAAACACAAAATTTTGTAAGATTGGTGACATGAGTGCAAAAGTGTTTTGAATGGAAATAAAACAAAATTTGCGGTGTTACGGAACGGCACGTTCTTGACACGGGTTGAAGCGCGCGGAATGAGGCTATTGCAGTTTGTGGACATTTGTTTATTTATTTATCTCAGAAACGGTTCAACGTTCGGTAAGGAAATGTCGGCTATAACGATTTCGCGGGTTTTGAGCGCACAGCAGGCCGATCCGCAGCGCCCAGATCAGCGTCCATACCGGACAAACTTTACAGTAGAGGCGAAGAAGGACTTCCGGCTAAGCAATTTATATATATAGATAGTAATAATAATGATGATGATGATAATAATAATAATAATAATAATTGATGATGATGATGATGATGATGATGATGATGATGATGATGATGATGATGATGTGTATTAGTACCTTTCTAACTCGCCGTTTACTGGACCTTATTAAATCAAAATACGCAATTATCCTTTCTTCATATAGGCGTCGTCGCCTTTATCATCATCCTTGCCACCACCACCATCATCATTCTCATCATCATCATCAGCAGCAGCACCACCTGCGTCATTATCATCAATTGAAAAGTACAGAATTATCGGTGCCCCCTTTGCATGTTTTACCTGCATTTGTTGACCAGTGACAACTACCAGCATGGCCATCCAACAACCACAGCAACAGCAGATTCATTTTGTTCAGGCAGCAACCGCTTGACCCGACGTAGCGGAGGTTAGTATTGAAGTAGTTCTGTTAATTCAAAGACGTCCAGTTGCGATGTGGAGTGAATTATATAGAAGCACAATCTATGACTCATTCCTAGTGTTCACACGGTTCTGTGGGACAAGGATTGCACGTCAAGGTCATTCTCAAGTTCAAAATCATCTCAAAAGTCAAGTGGGAATGAATCGTGGACAATGAAGGCGGTGTTGTGAAAGGGAGGTAAGTCGCACAGGTCATGACCCAAGTCCAGCTGTTGAACTTTAGACAGGGTGACGTGGCCAAGTCTGCTACGGGCAAATTCAAACAAACCTATCACACTAAGGACTTTTAAGAAGGTCAACCATTTGCTGAAATTTAAAAAGTTGCGTAAATTAGTCAAATTAATTTTGAGAGCAAATCGGCTGTCAGATCCTAACAGGAAAATGTCCTTCCCAGGCGGTCGACATAACAATTATGGTAATAAATGTTTCTTAAGTACCGGGATTGACGGTCCTTTAAGGCACGGGTTATACGCTTAGTTTACAGGTCATGGGGCCAGTACAACGCAATTAACTGTTAGTGTCTCTGGGAAAATTCAAAAGGATTTAAATCATGTTAATGTGGTTTAAATTCCCTGTCCAGATATAATATATGATAGGTTTTCTGTGCCATCACTGGGCGAGAACCGCCAACTTCTGCATACATCCATAGACTTACGAACAACAGACGGAATTTTGTCCATAATTATGCCCTTTTTGAAGGGCTCGCATGCATAATCGATTTCACTTGTATGCATGTAATTTACCCAGTTGTTGAAAGCGACCTTTCTATTTTGTCACATAATTAGTGTAAAAATGTTTTAATCCTTTTGTGCCTTCGTCTTTAAACTAGAATGTAAGGAGCCCGAGTTTTACCTTATGAAGTAATTGAACAATATGTCAACAGCCATCCTACAGGCCATGCAAGGTTCACACAAATCGTGAATAGTCAACACAGAACCGCACTCAGCGAACAGAAAGATAGGTTAACACTTGAAATAACACTTTGCAACAACAAATTTACACTGACGTCAAGGCATTGAGTACATAAAATATTAATATTTAAAAATCTTTTAAAGAACTTATTGCATCTTACCCTCAATTGTTTTTTTAAATGTTATCTAGTGTTGTCTTAACATGGTTTAACTATTAGATTGTACAACTTTAACCGTCTGTGTTAAGTGTGTAAAGAGTAGGTTTATGCCTATTTATTTATTTATTTTATTTATTTATTTTTGTTGTTGTTGTTGTTGCAGTTTATTATCCCTTTCTATTGGGAAACTCTGGGCCGCCTCCCCTGGGGAAGGCGTGGTCGCAGCACGTGGCGCGCCCAAACCCAACCTACCTAACATTATTTTGTGATTTTTGAAATTTTGCTGGGGGAGCAAACCGGAATACCCGGAGAAAAGAGATGTAAGTCAGTAACAGTGATGGTGTTTGACATCAATGTTTTACCAACATCACAGTATGGTCTACGTGCTTTTGAGAATTATGTCACTTGGTGAAGTAAAGTCTGTTATCTGTAACATCCCCATCGAGTTTAACCAACGTTAACCTGTGATTAGAAGTATGACTTCTGTACGAACTGTGACCGCTGATTGCTTGGCGGTTGACAACGCACCATCCTCTGTCTTTGTGACCAACTTAAGGTCCCCCACTGTCAAGACACGGGAAATTCCTATCCTACATGCTAAGCAAAAGGCGATATGCCTGCGTGATGGCGGAGAGTAAGTGGGAGGCCTTTTTAGCCCAAAAGGAGGTATATTGGGTAGGCGTATACACGAACGGCATAACTATAACTATAACTACTTAACACTCGATAACAGGCAGTCACAAGGATGACGAAAAACAACTGAAAACGAAAACAAAACATTTACATTTCACAATTTGCCAAGTTATTATTATATACAATGTGGTCGCAAGATGTGAAAGGAAAATTCACAGCAGTTGTCAAGAACAGCAACAATACGACAAACAGAAAATGGAGACATCATTTACAACGGAAAGTTCATTCATGCAGTGAGATGCTGTGCTTCAGTACTTTAAAATAAACACAGCAGTGAGGCGAATATTAACTGCCATTGACTAGAGCAACAACACGATGAAGCAGATATTCAGCAGAGGCTGACACTGTAGAATATATTAACTATTAATACATAATAATATAAGTGGATGAAAGGAATCGACCATCACCATACCCCCTTATATATACCCGTATCCCCGTTATGCCTACCCATGCCCCTTTATACCTACCCGTAGCCCCCTTTTACCTACACGTACCACACCATCCCGATCCTTGGTAATAATGATAATAATAATAATAATATAATAATAATAATAATAATAATAATAATAATAATAATAATAATAATAATAATAATAAATAAGTTAAAAGTAAAAAGCCTAAATTAAAAAGAAAGATATCCATATTGTAGTGTAAAAAAAAAAACATAAAAAATATGGCCCGCGGGAGATTTGAACTTGGGTCGCCTGCACGGTAGGCGAATGTCTTACTAAGTGAGCTACCAAGGCTTCGTATAAAGACCATCAATTTTTTGGTCAATTTTTTGGTCTATATGGGAAAACATGCTGAAACCTTGAATCGATTTTTAATTAATCAAATTTAATTAGTTAAACACAAAATTTTGTAAGATTGGTGACATGAGTGCAAAAGTGTTTTGAATGGAAAAAAAAAAACAAAATTTGCGGTATTACGGAACGGCACGTTCTTGACACGGGTTGAAGCGCGCGGAATGAGGCTATTGCAGTTTGTGGACATTTTGTTTATTTATTTATCTCAGAAACGGTTCAACGTTCGGTAAGGAAATGTCGGCTTAAACGATTTCGGGGGTTTTGAGCGCACAGCAGGCCGATCCGCAGCGCCCAGATCAGCGTCCATACCGGACAAACTTTACAGTAGAGTCGAAGAAGGACTTCCGGCTAAGCAATTTATATATATAGATAGTAATGATGATGATGATGATGATGATGATGATGATGATGATGATGATGATAAAGTTGATGATGATGATGATGATGATGATGATGATGATGATGATGATGATGATGATGTGTATTAGTACCTTTCTAACTCGCCGTTTACTGGACCTTATAAACAAGAAATCAAATCAAAATACGCAATTATCCTTTCTGCATATAGGCGTCGTCGCCTTTATCATCATCCTTGCCACCACCACCATCATCATTCTCAGCAGCAGCAGCAGCACCACCTGCGTCATTATCATCAATTGAAAAGTACAGAATTATCCCCTTTGCATGTTTTACCTGCATTTGTTGACCAGTGACAACTACCAGCATGGCCACCAACAACCACAGCAACAGCAGATTCAGCGAACAGAAAGATAGGTTAACACTTGAAATAACACTTTGCAACAACAAATTTACACTGACGTCAAGGCATTGAGTACATAAGTATTAATATTTAAAAATCTTTTAAAGAACGTATTGCATCTTACCCTCAATTGTTTTTTTAATGTAATCTAGTGTTGTCTTAACATGGCTTAACTATTAGATTGTACAACTTTAACCGTCTGTGTTAAGTGTGTAAAGAGTAGGCCTATGCCTATTTATTTATGTATTTTATTTATTTGTTGTTGTTGTTGTTGTTGCAGTTTATTATCCCTTTCTATTGGGAAATTCTGGGTCGCCTCCCCTGGGGAAGGCGTAGTCGCAGCATGTGGCGCGCCCAAACCCAACCTACCTAACATTATTTTGTGATTTTTGAAATTTTGCTGGGGGAGCAAACCGGAATACCCGGAGAAAAGAGATGTAAGTCAGTAACAGTGATGGTGTTTGACATCAATGTTTTACCAACATCACAGTATGGTCTACGTGCTTTTGAGAATTATGTCACTTGGTGAAGTAAAGTCTGTTATCTGTAACATCCCCATCGAGTTTAACCAACGTTAACCTGTGATTAGAAGTATGACTTCTGTACGAACTGTGACCGCTGATTGCTTGGCGGTTGACAACGCACCATCCTCTGTCTTTGTGACCAACTTAAGGTCCCCACTGTCAAGACACGGGAAATTCCTATCCTACATGCTAAGCAAAAGGCGATATGCCTACGTGATGGGGGAGAGTAAGTGGGAGGCCTTTTAGCCCAAAAGGAGGTATATTGGGTAGGCGTATACACGAACGGCATAACTATAACTATAACTACTTAACACTCGATAACAGGCAGTCACAAGGATGACGAAAAACAACTGAAAACGAAAACAAAACATTTACATTTCACAATTTGCCAAGTTATTATTATATACAATGTGGTCGCAAGATGTGAAAGGAAAATTCACAGCAGTTGTCAAGAACAGCAACAATACGACAAACAGAAAATGGAGACATCATTTACAACGGAAAGTTCATTCATGCAGTTGAGACGCTGTGCTTTAGTACTTAAAAATAAACACAGCAGTGAGGCGAATATTAACTGCCATTGACTCTAGAGCAACAACCGATGAAGCAGATATTCAGCAGAGGCTGACACTGTAGAATATATTAAACTATTAATACATAATAATATAAGTACTCTACAAATAAAGTTTATTTATACATAGAGATGGCTATGGTTATATGTTTAAATTAACGGTAAATACCGCATGCAGTACACCAATAACAGAAGACTTACGGAGGGAAAACGTGAATTGATTCAACACTACACTGGTAAATTGACTTACATTGATTAGTTTTCACTTACTCAAGGATTCATAATTTGATTCGTCTTGATTACGTTTGTAATGAAGAAAATATAAAAAAAAATCAGGGGAGGGGGGGAGGTGAGGGGCTGCTCTGTTAACTTTTAAGACTGAGTGCGTGGAAGGAAAGAGATAAATTACATAACCTTTCATTTCTCGGGATGTCCAAGTAGCTCTGTGGTTTTCCTCATCAGGAGCGATAACTGGATCTTTTTGTTTTTTCAAAACAGGAGCGCTTTTTTATACATTCGGTACATGACAAATTTATCTATAGACTAATTGTAACCACTTGTCAAATTACAAAAGCAAGTCTGAGGTTATTTAATAATGTGTGAACATATACTATATATACTACTCAAAATACTACAAGGGCCACTTGGACATATGGGTCTCTCTTTAAATCAGAAACACGAATTCAATTTATTAGTTCATTATATTTGATTGCAATCATTTCTGCATCAATAACAAACAAGATTTGAGACCTCAGTCGCTTAAAATTCGAGTAAATTCAATTTAACTGGACATACCCGTCATTTACAAAATCAAAACTTTAGAAACCAAAAATCTATAGAGTCAGTATCGGGTGTGGCCACCGTTTGCATCAATGCAGTCTTGGCATCGTTGTATCATGGACCGTATCAGGTTATGGAGGATGGTTCCTGGGATGGCCAACCACTCTTGCTGGAGAACTTGGGCCAGCTCCTGGATGGAGGTTTGTCCGTGTCTGTCGACCCAAGACATCCCACAGATGTTCTATGGGGTTCAAATCGGGTGATCGAGCCGGCCAATCCATCCTTATGACGTGCTGTTGCTGCAGGAAGTCATTGACGATACGCGCTCGGTGGGGTCTGGCATTATCGTCCTGTAGTATGGCACCTTCCCCAATGGCCCGCAGAGCTGGGAGAACCCTAGGTTGTAGGACGTCATCCCTGTAGCCAATACCGTTTAAGTTGCCATGAATTTGGAGCAGGGGTGTTCTGAAGTTTAATGCGAAGCCACCCCACATCATGACAGATCCACCACCAAAGCGGTCATGCTCGCGCACCGTCGCATCAGCAAAACGCTCCCGTGGACGCCTCCAAACATTCACTCGACGGTCGTTGAAAGACAAGGAGAACCGAGACTCGTCTGTAAAGAGCACCCTTGACCAATGTTGCCTAGTCCACACCAAATGACGCCGAGCCCAGGCCAAACGCGCTGCACGGTGAGCTGGGGTGAGCAAAGGCCGTACTGCTGGTCGTCTTGATCGCAGGTTTGCCTCGTGTAGACGGTTGCGAATTGTCTGGTCGCTGACGTTAACATTGCTGGCTGCGTGAAGCTGTCTTCTGATGGTGTTTGCTGTAGCGGACCTCATCCTCAGAGTTGACAGGGTGATGAAATGGCCTTGTCTTGCAGTGGTAACGCTGGGGCGTCCGGACCTTCTTGGTTCTTGGACGCTTGCAGTGTTGTTAAAGCGCTCCCGCAGCCTTTGGACAACGGAGTGGGACACTCCCAGCCGCCTGCCAACTTCTCTCACCCCCACCCCTTCCTGAAGCCATGCAATAGCTCTGCCTCTATCCGCATCAGTCAATCGTCGCCTTGGGGGCATGGCTAGAAAAGCAGCAAAAGCGCTGCCATTTATACCCAGAAAAAAGCGATTGTTGAACTGAACTCAGAAAATGCAAGCCTTTCGCGTGCAAATCACTTTTAATGTTGAAAATTTTGCTTTATTAGCAAAACAACAGTAAATTAGGGTCATTTTTTGTAAAAATTGGGTTTGTTTATCAACTCAGTGCAGAAAGTTCAAAACTCACACATGTGATTACTTGTCAGAATAAGATTGTCTTGAATGTTACTGTACAGGATAAGTTTTGAAATAAGCAACGTAAGCGATATTATTGATAGCAGCAAAAAATAATTAAACTAAATGAAATATGAGAGTGGCCCTTCAATTATTTTGAGTATAGTATATTAAAGGCATGTCAGTATATTCAGGACTATTGTACAGTACGTGGCTTAAACGTAACATAAACAGTGATACATTATATTGTCAATCGTATATCACCAACCCTCATCCTTCCATTTGTTCCACATCTCTCTCTCTCTCTCTCTCTCTCTCTCTCTCTCTCTCTCTCTCCCTCTCGCTATCTTAATCTCTTCATCTCGTTCCATTGCAATGTCGCCATCTCAGCTGATCATTTACAAGACATCCTTGGCACTCAAAAGTGAGATTTTTGGGGTGGGGTGGGGTGGCGGTGACATGGGCAGCAGTGAGCACTAATAACGATCATTTCATCTCCGCCCCCAATATTTCCCCTTCATCGCGCCCATCCTGTAAACCACAGCTCCCAGCCCTCTCTGCTCTCTCGCTGCGTGTTTGAATAGAGAGATTGAAAAAAAGCAGTTAAATGTAATGGTGTTATTTGTCCCATTTACTTTTCTGCCCTCTCCAATTTCACCCACTTCTATTTCAATTCCATTTGATGTTATTTTATTTTATTTTATTAGAGGGGTTAGGGGAGAGAGAGAGAGTGAGATGAGTCTATATCAACATAATAAATTGGTCCTGATTTGGCTCCGAAGAGTCCGCTGGACCTAAAGCAATAACCTTGTATTGTATTGTAACATAATAAATTAGCTGTGGGTGCGAGTCCACAATCACGAAGCATGTGTTAATAATATAATGTGTTCCTGCCTTTCCTGCGTTCCTGCGGTCGCACGGACTCTCTGTTCAAACGCTTGTAAAGACGTTTGTGGGAAGTCGCCAAAAAATCGTTTCTGTGCGTGTCTCCCATCTTCACCGGAAGTCTACAGAAGCTGCGCAGACGCGGTAGCTGCTGTTGTACCGGAAGCGAATGATATATCAGCAGTACGCAATCTCCCAACTTTCACCGGAAATGAGGCGGAAAGTAACGGGTGCGCATGTCTTCACATTAATGCCTAAGCACTTAGTGGTGGCGCGTCTTTCTGTTTTGTTGTTGTTGTTGTTGTTGTTGTTGTTGTTGTTTTTTGGTGTTTTCCCTCTTCCTGTTTACCGCCGCCATATGTCTGAAGCTAAATTTTGAGTGTGTGTTCCCTCTTTCTGTTTACCGCCGCCATGTGTCTGAAGCTAACTTTTGAGTCTTCCATATATGTAATCAAGATAACTCTGGAGATCCTCAATACAGCCTGGTGGTTAAAAGAAGTCCTATTGATAGCACAAATGGCTGTAATTTGATGGTTAGTGTGTGTGGATATAAATACAGTCAATGGTAAATAATACAGTGGATCTCTATTGCCAGGTTCACAAGTCTTCCAATACAATGTAATGATTGATTGAATTACAGTCAAATTGTTTCCACGCCAATCGCCAGGAATAGGCTCAATAGGTCCTCAGTGACGTTTCCTTCAATGAAGAAGAATGAATGAATGAATCAGTAACTTGTAAAGCGACTAAATATCCCCAAGCTTAAAGAACACTATGAATAGAGGCTCAGTTCCTGTATTCATGCTCATTACTCGAAGTTGGCCATTCTACGCGATGTACATGTATCTAGTTTTCCGACAGATTTTGATGTATAGACTAACTCAAAGCCAAACGGTCGCCAAGTTTTATTCACGTCGGTCGCCAGGCAAACGCTGAATAGGTCCCCAGTGACCTTTTTCATTTTGAATGAAAAATTATGAATAGAGGATTTTCCAGTATTCATACTCATTGCTTGAAGCTAACCGCCCCTTTCAAAATCTGAGGCCTGATGCATGTTGTGGTCCTAAAACAAATTGCCCTAGACAGAATAATAGTTACAGCAATTGACAACGCCTAGTAAGCGATGGTTTTGCTTGAGGTTTAGTCCCAATTTACTTTTTTTGTTATCTCCATCCAGGCATCGGAAGTTTGATGACAATGAAAAAAGGAACCACTGATGTGGCCTTGCTGATATTGTTGGCTTATACAGCGCTGTAAATAATTGTATGATATTGTAATCTATATTTAGTGACACTTTAACCCATGGCACTCCATTGCTCGTTTGTCCAGTGTAGGTTATCGGCGCCATAACAGTCCTCATGAGAGTGTGCTTTTGAATCACACTCTGTGAATTTGATTGCTTTGACTTTGGAATGGATAATATCCCAAGTGAGGGAGCTATGGACTCCGGAGCAAGCCGTTATGTTACATATCGGTGCCAGCAAATCTTTGGAGACTGACCTCATCCCTGACTTTAGCTTACTATCGTGCGCATATATGTTGGGTAAAGTAAGTGAAGATTATCACAGCCTTTGGGTCGTTGGGAAGACATGCGTTAAGGGCGGCCCTTTACTCAGGGCCAGTTTCATGAGTTTTCCATCCCCTTCCTCCTCCTCGTGGCCTTGCGTTCCTCCATTCTCAACACAACCATTACTTACGTATTAACAGCTGGCTGGGGCGAGGTTAGATGTAGTGTGTTTGAGTATGTGTGTGTGAGAGAGAGTGTGAGTACGGGTATGTGTATGGTGTCGTTCAGTGGTTGCCTCTCAGTACTATTTGGTCCCATCCAAGTAGGTAACCAGGCTCGACGGGGCGGAGCAAGTGTAATGTAGTATAGAGTTGAAGATTGTCTATTCCATTCTCTCTCTTTATCTATCTCTCCCCCCTCCCCCACCCCCCCCACACACACACGAACACAAGTCCTTTCAATTTCCTTCAGCCAGTGTTTTCTGGAATCAAACAGTGAAAATCCATAAACCTGTGTGTAGTTCTTTGGAATCGACCAATGACAAATTGCCGCTTTTGAGAGCGAGCACCTTAGTCGGACTCCAGAAGGACGCAGCCCCTTTGAGCGACTGGGACAGGAAATAAATGTAGTAGCCTTGATCTGTATGAGAATGGAGACTGCTCTTTCTGTCGGCCCTGTGACTGCTCGGCTGGACAAGTAAAACAAAAGAAAGGCCAAAACTCGGGTATTGATTTTCCTCCCTCTCCTGTCAGAAATGATCCCTTATTCCACGCCCTTCTTCTTCTTCTTCTTCCTCTTGTTCTTCTTGTTCTTGTTCTTCTTGTTCTTGTTCTTCTTCTTCTTCTTGTTCTTCTCTTCTTCTTCTTCTTCTTCTTCTTCTTCTTCTTCTTCTTCTTCTTCTTCTTCTTCTTCTTCTTCTTCTTCTTCTTCTTCTTTCTTCTCCTCCTCCTCCTTTTTGTCTTTATCTTACATCATACAGAGAACGAATTAAATTGTAAAAATGTAATCTTTGTCCGAAGAAAAGAATTGAAGAAAAACTCTCAATCATGCACATGCATACTCACTCTCAATCATAGGCATGCATACTCACTCTCAATCATAGGCATGCATACTCACTCTCAATCATGGGCATGTACACGCACTCTCAATCATTGGCATGCATACTCACTCTCAATCATAGGCATGCATACTCACTCTCAATCATAGGCATGCATACTCACTCTCAATCATGGGCATGCATACTCACTCTCAATCATAGGCATGCATACTCACTCTCAATCATGGGCATGCATACTCACTCTCAATCATTGGCATGCATACTCACTCTCAATCATAGGCATGCATACTCACTCTCAATCATAGGCATGCATACTCACTCTCAATCATTGGCATGCATACTCACTCTCAATCATAGGCATGCATACTCACTCTCAATCATTGGCATGCATACTCACTCTCAATCATAGGCATGCATACTCACTCTCAATCATGGGCATGCATACTCACTCTCAATCATAGGCATGCATACTCACTCTCAATCATGGGCATGTATACGCACTCTCAATCATTGGCATGCATACTCACTCTCAATCATAGGCATGCATACTCACTCTCAATCATAGGCATGCATACTCACTCTCAATCATGGGCATGCATACTCACTCTCAATCATTGGCATGCATACTCACTCTCAATCATAGGCATGCATACTCACTCTCAATCATAGGCATGCATACTCAATCTCAAGCATGGGCATGCATACTCACTCTCAATCATAGGCATGCATACTCACTCTCAATCATAGGCATGCATACTCACTCTCAATCATAGGCATGCATACTCACTCTCAATCATTGGCATGCATACTCACTCTCAATCATAGGCATGCATACTCACTCTCAATCATAGGCATGCATACTCACTCTCAATCATGGGCATGCATACTCACTCTCAATCATAGGCATGCATACTCACTCTCAATCATGGGCATGTATACGCACTCTCAATCATTGGCATGCATACTCACTCTCAATCATAGGCATGCATACTCACTCTCAATCATAGGCATGCATACTCACTCTCAATCATTGGCATGCATACTCACTCTCAATCATTGGCATGCATACTCACTCTCAATCATAGGCATGCATACTCACTCTCAATCATAGGCATGCATACTCACTCTCAATCATGGGCATGCATACTCACTCTCAATCATAGGCATGCATACTCACTCTCAATCATAGGCATGCATACTCACTCTCAATCATAGGCATGCATACTCACTCTCAATCATAGGCATGCATACTCACTCTCAATCATCGGCATGCATACTCACTCTCAATCATAGGCATGCATACTCACTCTCAATCATAGGCATGCATACTCACTCTCAATCATAGGCATGCATACTCACTCTCAATCATCGGCATGCATACTCACTCTCAATCATAGGCATGCATACTCACTCTCAATCATGGGCATGCATACTCACTCTCAGTCATAGGCATGCATACTCACTCTCAGTCATAGCCATGCATGCTCACTCTCAGTCATAGGCATGCATACTCTCAGTCATAGGCATTCATACTCACTCTCAGTCATAGGCATGCATACTCTCAGTCATAGGCATGCATACTCACTCTCAGTCATAGGCATGCATACTCTCAGTCATAGGCATGCATGCTCACTCTCAGTCATAGGCATGCATACTCTCAGTCATAGGCATGCATACTCTCAGTCATAGGCATGCATGCTCACTCTCAGTCATAGGCATGCATACTCTCAGTCATAGGCATGCATACTCTCAGTCATAGGCATGCTCACTCTCAGTCAAAGGCATGCATACTCAGTCATAGGCATGCATGCTCACTCTCAGTCATAGGCATGCATACTCTCAGTCATAGGCATGCATGCTCACTCTCAGTCATAGGCATGCATACTCTCAGTCATAGGCATGCATACTCTCAGTCATAGGCATGCTCACTCTCAGTCAAAGGCATGCATACTCAGTCATAGGCATGCATGCTCACTCTCAGTCATAGGCATGCATACTCTCAGTCATAGGCATGCATGCTCACTCTCAGTCATAGGCATGCATGCTCACTCTCAGTCATAGGCATGCATACTCTCAGTCATAGGCATGCATGCTCACTCTCAGTCTTAAAGCATGCATACTCTCAGTCTTAAGCATGCATACTCACTCTCGGGAGATGGGGCAAGGGGAAAGGGAGTGGAGCAGACAAATGTTGCTGTTGTTGTTTTGTTGTTGTTGTTTTGTTGTTGTTTTTTTCTTCTTCTTCCAGCCGTTGGCAACATAAAAGTGGCCATTTTTAACTGTCCATTTTACCAGTGTTTTGCTCTGGTGGATCAGTGCTGATTTATGTCCCTACCCGTCTGCCATATCGCCAATGGTGGTTGTGGACGTTAAACTTTTATCTTCCTTCCTTCCTTCCTTCTTCTTTTTTTCTTTAGATGAGTGCATAAACCGAAGCCTAGTCTGTGTACACACGCATTCCATCTTACGGACCTTAAAGATCCTGACGCTCATGTCCAAGGCTGGATGGTGGCAGCTACATAAACCCATGTAAACATATATAACGTATAGGTCTCTCTCCCTCATCACCGGTCGCCCAGAGTTGTGCTCAATTGTCTGAGGAGTCATACGATATGCCTAAGTCATCAAGTGGGTGCCTCTGGAAGCTTGAGTTAGATCCTGTATGGCCCATCGCCTTGAGCAGCTCTTGAGTTGGAACAGCGCTATATAAGAACGATTAAATAAAACCGCTTTATGTGGAAACTTCCTTTAACCAATGAGACCAAAACCTGTAAGTACTGATCAAAGTATTGATGACTTCCTTCGTGCCTTCTTTCAATACACATGTATCTTGGCCTTGTTAGGAAAGGCCGGCCAAGCCAGGCTATATGTTGTCGGTCGACAGTGCGTGGTAGAGCATAGCTTACAAATAGTAAATTGGGGCCCCAGGCTTCACTATCAATTACTGTGGTTAGCTGACCCGATTCGTCGCCACCATCTTCCATTGGCGCTATTTGGTGTGCAAGAGTCCTGTCTTCCCCACCTCTTATAGTGCTCCAATGTTGCAGTCTGGGCCTCTGTGCAAAGTTAATCATCAGAAAACCCTGTACTGACCCAGTTTCTCCTTGCATGGCAGTCTGGTTCATAATATTAAAAACATGTATACTGCTTGGAAATTCAGGTCTTTGTTTCTTGGGTCCTGTTGTGTACGCATAAAAATAATATCCAGGAATTGCATTTGATCTGCACTGAACTGAAATAAACACAGACTTAGCACAACTCCCGTTGTGTGTTTAGAACACTGTAACTAGGTTAGAAGTGACGTCATTACTGGTCCTGCCACAGGCCAGTGACAGTCTGCATTAAATACTGTACCGGTAACTTTTTAACTTCTGGTGTGTGTGGGTGTGTGTGCGTGTGTGTGTGTGTGTGTGTGTGGGTGTGTGTGTGTGCGTGTGTGCGTGTGTGTGTGTGTATGGGTGTGTATGTAGGTGGGTGTTTTGTGTTAGGGGTTAGAAAGTAAAATGCATGACTTTTATTATTTCATAAGCTACATTCATGTTGTGTACACCTGCTTTTCTGTTCTTTTGGGGTGTATTGTTTTAATCCCTGAAGTCTTTTGTGTTTTATTGCTTTTGTGCCGTTGTTTTGATGAAGTGTACGCCGCACACACATTTTCTTGTGTTTTCATGGGCACAATAAAGATTCTGATTCTGATTCTGATTCTGATTCTGATTCTGTTTTATGTACTGTGTCGTGTCCAATGTTGCAGTCTGAGCCTCTGTTTTGTTTTATGTACTGTGTCGTTCTTATTGAGCGCTTTTCCACATCAACAGCTGTCCAAGGCGCTGGCCGACACACAATCTAACTCTAGCCGACACACAATCTAACTCTAGCCGGCACACAGTCTAACTCTAGCCGACACACAATCTAACTCTGGCCGGCACACAATCTAACTCTAGCTGACACACAATCTAACTCTAGCTGACACACAATCTAACTCTGGCCGGCACACAGTCTAACTCTAGCCGACACACAGTCTAACTCTAGCCGACACACAATCTAACTCTGGCCGGCACACAATCTAACTCTAGCCGACACACAATCTAACTCTAGCTGACACACAATCTAACTCTGGCCGACACACAATCTAACTCTAGCCGACACACAATCTAACTCTGGCCGACACACAATCTAACTCTAGCCGACACACAATCTAACTCTGGCTGACACACAATCTAACTCTAGCCGACACACAATCTAACTCTAGCCGACACACAATCTAACTCTAGCCGACACACAATCTAACTCTAGCCGACATACAGTCTAACTCTAGCCGACACACAATCTAACTCTAACTCTAGCCGACACACAATCTAACTCTAGCCGACACACAATCTAACTCTAGCCGACACACAGTCTAACTCTAGCCGACACACAATCTAACTCTAGCTGACACACAATCTAACTCTAGCCGACACACAATCTAACTCTAGCCGACACACAGTCTAACTCTAGCCAACACACAATCTAACTCTAGCCGACACACAATCTAACTCTAGCCGACACACAATCTAACTCTAGCCGACACACAATCTAACTCTGGCCGGCACACAATCTAACTCTAGCCGACACACAATCTAACTCTAGCTGACACACAATCTAACTCTGGCCGACACACAATCTAACTCTAGCCGACACACAATCTAACTCTGGCCGACACACAATCTAACTCTAGCCGACACACAATCTAACTCTGGCCGACACACAATCTAACTCTAGCCGACACACAATCTAACTCTAGCCGACACACAATCTAACTCTAGCCGACACACAATCTAACTCTAGCCGACATACAGTCTAACTCTAGCCGACACACAATCTAACTCTAACTCTAGCCGACACACAATCTAACTCTAGCCGACACACAATCTAACTCTAGCCGACACACAGTCTAACTCTAGCCGACACACAATCTAACTCTAGCCGACACACAATCTAACTCTAGCCGACACACAGTCTAACTCTAGCCAACACACAGTCTAACTCTAGCCAACACACAATCTAACTCTAGCCGACACACAATCTAACTCTAGCCGACACACAATCTAACTCTAGCCGACACACAATCTAACTCTAGCCGACACACAATCTAACTCTAGCCGACACACAATCTAACTCTGGCCGACACACAATCTAACTCTAGCCGACACACAATCTAACTCTGGCTGACACACAATCTAACTCTAGCCGACACACAATCTAACTCTGGCCGACACACAATCTAACTCTAGCCGACACACAATCTAACTCTAGCCGACACACAATCTAACTCTAGGTGACACACAATCTAACTCTAGCCGACACACAATCTAACTCTAGCCGACACACAATCTAACTCTAGCCGACACACAATCTAACTCTAGCCAACACACAGTCTAACTCTAGCCGACACACAATCTAACTCTAACTCTAGCTGACACACAATCTAACTCTAGCCGACACACAATCTAACTCTAGCCGACACACAGTCAAACTCTAGCCGATACACAATCTAACTCTAGCCGACACACAATCTAACTCTAGCCGACACACAATCTAACTCTAGCCGACACACAGTCTAACTCTAGCCAACACACAATCTAACTCTAGCCGACACACAATCTAACTCTAGCCGACACACAATCTAACTCTAGCCGACACACAATCTAACTCTAGCCGACACACATTCTAACTCTAGCCGCCCCAGGCGCCCGCTTGCGGCCTTGTAAAACACTGTACATATTATTATTATTATTATTATTATTATTATTATTATTATTATTATTATTATTCGTCTTCTTCTTCTTCTTCTTCTTCTTATTATTATTTGTACATATTATTATTATTATTATTATTATTATTATTATTATTATTATTATTATTGCTGTTGTTGTTGTTATTTTTTATGTGATCGTTCCTCATCTGTTAAAGGCGCTGGTCGATACAGGATCTAACTCAAGCCGCCCGAGGCGCCCACTTGCAGTATGTGGACGCATAGTCTGACGCTCTGTAACGGGCGGATATTTAGTGTAGGTGCAATATATATATATATATGACTCCTAAAGAATTATGTGTGCGTGCACGTTCTCTCTGTTAACTACCACACCCACAAACGTACGGACTCTTCTCAACACAAACAAACACCAACACCAGATATCCGTTCCACGTTCTCAAAATTTATATAAATAATCAACAATAATCCTTATCAATCTTTCACTCTAATCTTTCACACAAAATTCTTCAACACCGTTTCACTTTATACACCAAACCCACACTGGTTTGAAAATGCCGCACTAGAGCGACCGAGCCTGGATAAACGACGTCAGGCAATTGCTTGTCCTGGCCAAAACGATAAGTACAAGACACACAGTACCTTTTTTTTAGCTGACTTCACACAAGCTGGCACTAGATGCCAGAGATGATTCACACGAGTGAGCGTCGACGGGCGGAGGAGCGATCGTGACCTCCAGTCCACCCGAAGTAGATAACGTAGACTTTGGTCAGGCGAAGGGCGTAAGTCTGACCCTCTCCGATGTTCCTCACTCGTTGCCTCCAATCTCTCTCCTGTCCCCACCTGGACAGCACGGAGCCACAGCCGCTCCTGAGTAAGCCTCTCACTTCCAAGTAGGCCTCCAAGTAGGCCTCCAGTAGGCCTCCAGTAGGCCGCTATACGACATACATATATACAAGTGTCACTTCTCTGACTCGGGTACTTTATATATTCTTCTTTAGTTTCACCCTTTCTCACCTCCCTTTGTTCCTCGTTTGTCCCATTCTGTTTCGTATGCGATCACCACTTTCCTTCCTCCACCACAACTATTCATATCCAGGTAATCACTTCATGAATGAAAATTACTACAAGTAAACATACTCACGCCTTTCATTCATATTTCATTATCTACTACTCTACAACTATCGCCCCATGTAATTAATAATATTATTACATCAATGAAAAATTATATTCCGTCCTAGTGGACAACAGCTCACCACCTTCCAATACAACAAATGCAATTTCAAAATATACTTATCAGAATCCGACAATCATGGAAACATATATACCTGTAATCTTTACAGCACAAAAAATACAGCTTCCACTTCCAGACAGAAAGTTCCACCGAACCTGTACACCTTGGCAAGTTCACAGTGCCTTCTTCATCCTTTAGTTATTCCACAATTTAGCTTTTTCTTTTCTTTTCTCTCTTTTTTAACTTTCTTGGCCTACACACACACACTGCTCCACGGCACACCAGCCTGACACAGAATTTTTGAGTGAGTAATTTTAGCCTCCTACTTCGAATTATCCCTTCTGTCATTGGCTCCCGAATCCTAGCCAATCAAAACGCCGGACACTAATCAAAATTTTAAAAAATCTGGAAAATTTCCGTTCTCTACACGCTCAGACAATTGAGCCCAATCATGGATGACCGAGTTTGGGGGAGAAATGACCTTGCTGGGAGTATTTCTGTAGGACTGTCTGGAACATGAGCGTCAGGATGTTACACTCTGTTTGATGTTGGTGTTTTCTATCAGTATCTGATTCAGCCCCGATGCTTGAATTCCTGATAGTTGTGTAACTCAGATTCGTTTATTCACACAGCCCGTCCAAACAGCATACAATTCACAAAGTCGACGTATGAAGTTTTCCACTTTTATTCAGCACACACCAACAACTGCATACAATTCTCAACTCAACAACTTTCACAGCAACTTTCCAAATCACTATCAACAACTTTACTCTCCCTCAACAGCAACTCTGCACACGATTAAATAACCTCTCTCTTTTCCGGAAAGATTTCGTACATGGTAGAAAATGACGTACTGCCACCAATCGAATAAAAGATCGTCATCACTGACTTACGTCAATACATATTTTTATATCTTCCAGAACGACCTCTTGCTTCTACATGTATCGGGAAATTTCCATCAAGAGTAAACACGCATATCCAGAAGATTCTCAAATAATATCGACTAACGCAAATTATCAACATTATACAAAGCCTCTCCTAACAACAATGCAAACTCAAATCAAAGGTAAATAAACTCCATTATTGAATACTTTGCAAATCGAAACGATTAGATCTATCGTACACGCTTCAGCCATACTATCATTCGCGTTTCAACGTAACATAACCCCCCACTCAAGAAGAAATTTACTTAATTTCTTTCAACAACGTTGAAACGTAATGCACAAACAAAGTTCAGAATTAAAACTTATTTCAGTCTGTCTGAACACTATCAACGTTCTCAGTTCATTCACACAGAGTCAATGGTTTTCATCTTCAAATCTGCCTGGATATTGTCAATGTTCACAGTTCATTCACACAGAGTCAATGTTTCTCATCTTCAAATCTGTCATTACCAATATCCTTAGTTCATCCACACAGTCAATGTTCTTTCATCCGCAAGGAAACGACGCCCTCGTCAGTTGCGGTCGTCATCGGCCCAGGGTCAAAGACGATGATCATGTGGGCTTCCCTGGGATCAGTGCATCCTCCGTTGTCTTCTTCTTCCATCGAACGTCCGACGCAGTCGACGTTGTCAGCTCTCAGAATGCATTCGCCGGGTCTCACGGTCAGGTTGGCTTCTGCGGGACGGTGGAACATCTCCCTCAAGGTCTGCAGATGCTCCTTCCAGGTCTGGGTGTGGACTTCATGTTCGACCAAAGTCGTAGAGCCTGGGACATCGCTGAAGTTGTGGGGAAACTCGCCCATAAGGTCCTTGAGCTCCATCTTTTGACCTTCCGTCAAGCTTGGTCCTAGCTTAACATCATCGATGCCTTCTTTGCTGTGGAAGTCTCCCAGTTCCAACAGTTCTTCGCTGTCAAAGCTGTTGTCGGTCACAGCTGCTGTGGCTGCGTGCACAGTCTCTGATGGCCTTTCCACGTACAGCTTAAGGAGGTTGGCGTGGTATATCTTGGAATGCTGACCGACCTTCACCTTGTAGTCGTTGATCCCCACCACGGTCTCCACTTCGTACGGGCCTTTCCACTGCATCAGCAACTTATTGTGATCAGTAGGTAGCAGCACCAGCACTTTGTTGCCAGGTTTGAACTTCCTGTTCACAGCCCTACGATCATAGTAGTGCTTTCCACAGTCTTGGGACTTCTTCAGGTTTTCTCTGGCTATCTCGAGAAACTGCTCCAGCTTCTCTCGTAGCTCAAACACGTACTGGTAGCTGTTCTTCACCTCTGGGGTGTCTACTTCTTTCGTCCACAGTTCTTTTAGGATGTGCATCGGCCCTCGGATGGTTCTTCCGTACAGCAGCTCGAACGGAGAAAAGCCGGTGGACTCCTGCGGTACTTCTCTGTAGGCGAAAAGTAGGGCGTTGATATAGCGATGCCATTGTCTGGGCTGCTCGCTGCACAGTTTCTTCAGGGTGGACTTCAGCGTAGCATTGAACTTTTCGACGAGCCCGTTGCACATTGGATGGTAGGGTGTCGTAGTCAAATGCCGGATGCTCAGCAGTCTGTTGACCTCCTTCATGCAGTCAGAGACGAACTGCGTCCCGAGGTCTGTCAGAATTTCTTCGGGCACTCCAAGCCTACTGAACATGTCCACCAGTGCCTCTGCTACCGTTTCAGTGTCAATCTTCTTCAGTGGCACTGCTTCTGGGTACCGAGTCGCATAGTCTACTAAAGTCAGTACCCATCGATGACCTTCTTCACTCGGAGGTCTTATTTCGCCGATTAAGTCTAAGGCCACCCTCTTGAAAGGTCGGTCGATCAGAGGCATCCTCTGCATAGGCACTTTCGGGACCCTTCCTCGAGGTATGGTCTTCTGGCAAATGTCACATGATCGGCAGAAACGGCTGACGTCCGCATGAAGTCCTGGCCAGTAGAACACCGCCTGGATTCTGTCTGACGTCTTCTTGATACCCAGGTGACCTCCCATGATTGAGTCATGCGCTACTTCCATCACTTGGCGCCTTAGGGGTAACGGTACCAAGACTTGACGTAGTGGTTTACCTCCGTTGACCCTCGGGTGCTGGAAGATTCGGTACAGGATCTTGGCCTTCACCTCAAAATAGACCGTACCACTGCCTTTGGTCACGTGGTCTTGGCGGTTCCTGTACTTGTTTAAAGTGCGATCAGCTTCCTGGAGCTGGATCAGCTTATCTCTGTCCACGATGGCAGCTTTAGAGTTGTCGGCGACCTTCAGTGGCATAGACATCTTGTCTCTCTTGGCCTGGGCCCTGGTAGTAACAGCACCGACGATCTCTGGTCGGCAGGGCTGAGCCGGAGTAGCCACATTATGCCGTAGCAGCTCTGTAAGGTCTCCATCGGGAAACGGCAATGGATCCTCCTCTACAACTTCGACGCGTTGGGTTGAGGCAGGACTCCACTCTGGATCGGGGTCGTCGGGTCGTCTCGCGCCGTCGATATTCCCGATCATCAAATCATACAGCGGCTTCTTCAGGCAAACCGCTTCGACTTCGCCTATGTAGAAAGGAGTGCTGACTTGAATCTTCGCAACTGGCGCTCTCACACATTTGCTGTCGGCCATGAGTGTCCATTTTGAATCGCCAGTGAACTGTTCTTTAGCGATTAGGTCTTCTTTGACGATGACCCCACTGCAGCCAGAGTCTCTTAAAACAGTCACTTCATGATTTCCGACGCGTCCCTTGGAAACAGGCATGTTCTGCACGGTCACCGCTGCGCTGGCGACGACGGGGATGGATTTTCCGTTGGCAAGGAGAAGTTGGCCATCGGTCATGCACTCTTGCACGTCCGCAGGAGTAGCTGTGCGCTTGGTCTCACTCGGAAGAATGACGCTCCCGCCGCACACTTGATGGTCAGATCTACTGGTTTGCCGTTGATTGGAGAACCGCCTCTGCCGGTTGCCCGCCGCTGAATTGTCCGTACTGCTCCGCTGTCCGCTACTTCTGCTTTGAGGGCAGCTGGCAGCTCTGTGGTCTGTAGCGTTGCAGATAAAACAGCCTCTTGAGTGCCCTTCCCTGGGAGGAGGCGTGGAGTCCGTCTGTCTCTGGCTCGTCTGGCTCCCTTGGACCTGGTTCCCATGGTTTGCAGTCTTCTGAAAATGTTTCGTCGCGCTGGGTAGCCCCAGGGTTTTCCCATGAGCGATGAGATATCTTTCAGCAGCCTCAGTCACATCTTTAAGCGTCTGCAGCTTTTGTTCTTCTAAGTAGGTCGCTAGGTCCTTGTGACAGGCATTGAGAAATTGTTCTTTCACAATCAGGTCATGGAGACTGTCGTAAGACTTCATTTCGCCTGATAACTCCACCCACTTGTGTAGATATGACGACAGGCGCTCCACAAACTGCTTTGGCGTCTCGTCTGACTTAGGCCTGCATTCACGGAAGCGTTTACGGTAGCCCTTCTCTGTAAAGTTGTAGCACTGCAGTAGGGCCTCTTTCAAGACGTCATAGTTTTTGGCGTCATCGTTCGACAGTCTGGTGTAAACTTCGAGCGCTTGCCCTGTCAGAAGTGCACTTAGTCGAATCGCCCAGTCTCGAGGTTGCCAATTGGAGCTTTCGGCGAACCTTTCGAATCTCGCCAGATAGCAGTCGATCTGGTCCTTCCCGTCGACGAATGCTGGCAATTTTGGAGCCGTATGGTCGTTGGTGGCTTGTGGCGCATGCTGATTGTTCTGGATACGCGCCAACTCTAGCTGGTATTGACGCTCAGCTTCTAATCGTCTCTCTTCCATCTCTCTTTCTTGACGCCGCTCTTCTCTTTCTTCTCGGCGACGCTGCTCCTCTATTTCTCTTTCTTCACGCCGTCGCTCATCTTCTCTTTCTTCACGCTGACGTTGTTCTTCTCTTTCTTGTATTCTCTCCTGAGACTTGACGTACTCCGTCAGCTGTTTGCCTTTTAGATTCAGTTGCATCCCTTTCTGCCAGAAGTCAGCCATCTTGATGCTTCTGGAAAGTTCTTTTCTGTAAAGTTCTTTTTCTAGAAAGTTCTTGACTGTAGAGTTCTTTTTCTGGAAAGTTCTTGACTGTGCTGTACCTTTCTAGACTGTTCTAGAACAGCACGCTTTCTGCAGTAGCGCTGATGCTTGTCACTAGTCGCCTTCGTTGACGCAGGCCCCGCTGTCCTCGTCGTATGCGACGCTGCACCACGCTGGTGTTGATGTATACGCTCCTGTGCTGAAGTAGACGCGGCGTCCGCTCGACGCTCGCTGTAACACTGGCGATGTAGCTCCGAGACTGTCCCTCGACGTAGTCCTGCGGCAGCTACGTAGTCCCGACTGGTTGTTCGCTCACGAAGCAACTCTTCAGTGACTACACGCCCTTGCAGTCAACCCGAACCTATCGGTGATGTAGTCCCAGTATGTTGGCCCCTCTCGACGCAACTCGTTGGCGGCTACCCTCGATGACTGCCTCTCGTAACGTTGACTCGCTTGTTGTAGCAGTTGAACCCTTGGCTATGGCGTGAATCGCGGCTTGACCCCCCAAAATGTTACACTCCGTTTGATGTTGGTGTTTTCTATCAGTATCTGATTCAGCCCCGATGCTTGAATTCCTGATAGTTGTGTAACTCAGATTCGTTTATTCACACAGCCCGTCCAAACAGCATACAATTCACAAAGTCGACGTATGAAGTTTTCCACTTTTATTCAGCACACACCAACAACTGCATACAATTCTCAACTCAACAACTTTCACAGCAACTTTCCAAATCACTATCAACAACTTTACTCTCCCTCAACAGCAACTCTGCACACGATTAAATAACCTCTCTCTTTTCCGGAAAGATTTCGTACATGGTAGAAAATGACGTACTGCCACCAATCGAATAAAAGATCGTCATCACTGACTTACGTCAATACATATTTTTATATCTTCCAGAACGACCTCTTGCTTCTACATGTATCGGGAAATTTCCATCAAGAGTAAACACGCATATCCAGAAGATTCTCAAATAATATCGACTAACGCAAATTATCAACGTTATACAAAGCCTCTCCTAACAACAATGCAAACTCAAATCAAAGGTAAATAAACTCCATTATTGAATACTTTGCAAATCGAAACGATTAGATCTATCGTACACGCTTCAGCCATACTATCATTCGCGTTTCAACGTAACACAGGATCTTTAAAATGCTGTCTTCCTGTTGATGTCCACACCATCTCAGATGTCCAGGGAACCGATGGTTACACGTGGACTGGTCATTTGTGGCCGTGACTGGCCTTGTTGTGGACTGTGTTAAAGTGGACAGATCTTCCTGTGGTCATGTCCGTGGCGAGCTTCGGCAACTGCATGGCCAGCTAGCTAGTCTGTACAGGTTTAACAGTATCAAACAAACTGTTCTGAAAATAATGTGCTGTTATGGATTAACTTCACAATCGTGCTGTTGCTGTTCTTGTTGTTGTTTCTGCTGCTGATGATAATGATGAGGGCGACAAAGAAGAAGAAGAAGATGATTATGATGATGATGATGTGACGGCGACGACGATGATGATAATGAGGATGTTGATAGTGATAATGACGACGATGACAAAGAAAGAAGAACAAGACGATGGCAGTGACGCTCATAACAAGATATCGTGCCCATCATCATTATCATCATCATCATCGTCATGCATCATCATCATCATCATCATCATCATCATCATCATCATCATCATCATCATCATCATCATCGTTGTCGTCATCATTGTCACGTGGGGTTTATGGGCTCTGCACAATGGAATTATGGACCCTCACGTTTATTCGGTGGGAACTGCTAGTAGGTCACCCTATGAATTACTTTAATAAATTTATTTGTTTAGCTCGTTCTGTGTTAAGGTTGGGGTACAGAAATAGATAGAAAAAATGGTAAGAGATTACTGTCACACTAGCTTTCACACGGCTATGAATCATATGTAGTCCAGCCACTTGATAACAGTTAAAATCACACATTTATTTCATCTACTCTATACAAGATTCTCTAAGTACTAATCTACTTTAAAACGTCTCTTTCAATGCAAATAGTTCGATCGCTGATAGTCTAGGCAGCTGTTATTTCTTCCTCGGGCACTTTGCTATAAGTTTATGTAGATTTGGACTACTGTGGTCCGTTTTACAGTTTCTGAAGAGTTGGACTACTGTGGTCCTGTTATGATCAGTTTAAGTGCACTTCTGGGTGTACACTTAACTTTCTTATGGTGCGGTCGAAGTCCTTCTGTGAGGTAGCTTCTGGTACACCTTTGTAGTTGTGTAGTTGGGTTCCCTTGCCACGCTGTGGGGTCTGACAGGGTGTCTTTCAAGGCAGCTCTTTCCGTCTTGTGCGGTAGAGGATCCTCAACCATCTAGTCGTTTCTGTGGAGTGGGGTTAGCTCGGGATAGCTCGCCTGCTCGTCTGTAATATAAGAGACGAAATTCTGCACAACCCTGAATAATCGGTTTGTGCAGAGCGTCTCACTGAAAGCCAAAGTAGCCCTCAGTGATAGCTCCACATCTCTATACATAAGCGACGAACATTCTGCTACTTCCGGGTTCCACTGGAATCTCACTCTAAATTCCTATACATACATAAATATAAATCGTGTCTAACTATACACATACAGAATTAATAATAATATAAACATTCAGTGGTACAGCCACTGGTCTGCAAACATACATATAAGTTAAACAACAGTGGTTCCGTACGGGATACAACATGGCGGCGCAACCGGTCGTGTTTCGCCTCGTGGTAGGCTCTTCCACGTGGTCCCGCAAATTCGGATTAACAATTCACATTTATGCATAGCAAATTCCACAAACATAATTTCAACAATAATATAAATATATCACGATGAAACAGAAGGGTGTTCATTTACCTGTTTGACAAGTTCAGGCCCGTTGTGACTTAATAGAATTCTGAGATTCTAAGTCCTGCTTCCTGGTCTATGAGTGAAGATAGTTCTCTGCTAGCTAAGGAGATGTTACTTCTTCCTCGTCTCACACACGACTGACCAAGCTGTGCTAGGTTTTGACACAGTCAAAACTGCTCTACCCACTTAGCCTGCTGCTGATTGGTTAAAACGGTCCGATTCAAAGCTCAAGTGCTGAGTCACTGCGATGTGGGTGGCTCGCTCGCCGTGTGTGGTCTGCTGTGTAATTTAATTGCTGCTGTGTTATAGTCTAACTTCTAAAGTTACAAGTACTACACATGGCTAAATAGTCACTGGGCAGAGTTAAAACTAGCCAATTCATGACAATCATCATCATCATCATCATCATCATCATCATCATCATCATCATCATCATCATCATCATCATCATTATCATCATCATCATCATCATCATCATCATCATCATCAACAACAACAACAAAAACATTTTTGCTGCCGTCTTTCTTGCTTTCTTTCCTGACCACTCGTTCTCACTTACAGTAGTATGTCCTCCTTATCTCTTTAAGATATTCTCCTCCTTCCTTCACCTCACATCTATCTAATTTCCTGCTCCAATGTTTCCTTCTTCTTAATCATTTGTGATGCATTTTGTTATCTCTCTCTCCCACCCATCCCCTCTTTCCCCTCATAATGTCCCTTGCCTCTTTCTGATGGTGTTGGAGTAAGAAGGGTAGCGAGATGGTCAATTCAGTAATTGTCTTGGCGTCCTGTAGTAGTGGACACAGTACGTAGAGGTCACTTCTGTCATCGGTCAGGACAGCTCATTATCATTGCTGCAGCTACAGCGGCATTTCCATTGCCTCGCTGGGCTAACAGACAACTTGCAGACTAGATAAGACGTAATAATGGAGGAGGGTGAGGAAAGGTGGAAGACAGATTAACAGATTAACTAGGCTAATGTGTGACCTCGTGGGGTGACCTCGTGGCGCAGTGGATAAGTCGCCGGTTTCCTATGCAGAAGGTCGCGGGTTCGATTCCCGCAAGGGGCGATCGTATGTGACTTAGGTACGAGACTATTGAGGTCACCGAGGGTTTTCTCTGGGCACTCCGGTTTTCTCCCTCCCTTCAATAATGGTACAGGACGCAGTCAATACACAATTTTCAAAAATAAAATTCGATTTTCATTCCGTCTTCCAATAGCGATCTCCCTGCCTTTACACCACCTGTTTGAGTGATGGATGTGTATTTGTTGTGTGTGTGAGTGTGGATGATACAGGTGAGCGTGTATGTTGGTACAGATCGCCTCGCTTTGAGCCTGATTGATTTGGGAAAAGGCGCGTACATAGCATCCTGTATTATTATTATTATTATTATTATTATTATTATTATTATTATTATTATTATTATTATTATTAGTAGTAGTAGTAGTATTAGTATTATTATTATTATTAGTATTATTACTATTATTATAGAAGAGAAAACACTCAATTGGAAAGCCATGTTGTTAGTTTCGAAGAACATATGTTAATAGCTCGAATCTCTTAGTTTTGAAGAACATAATTAGGATAATAACGAGTCTCTGCTCTAGCAGCAATTACAAAAAGCTATACTAACATGATTTTCAAAGCCGGATTGTCTGAGAGTATTTCGCTATTGTCTGAAGGAAGTTGAAATGCAGGGTGAACACTCACCGCATGAATAGAAAGCCCAGTTGACGGGGCGAAACAACAAAAACCAAAGAGGCTGCGTGTTCTGGTGTTCTGTATCAGAAAGACAATAGCTGTCGATGTTTTGACATTAGTTGGACCTGCTTTACTTTGTCACAACAGATCCTTCCGTCTTCAGGAGAATGCCTTAAGGCTTCTCTGCGTTCTTACCCAACCCTGTTGCGCACGTGCGTGCGCATGCGCAATGAGAGCCATCCGGCACGTGCGCCGGGCAGTCTGGCATCGAAGGCGGGTCAGAACGGCGATCTGCATTCATGAGAACGACACTGAGGGGAGTGGAGGGATTAGGAGTGGGAAGGGAGGAGAGAATACACAAGGGAGGAGTGGGAGAAGATGAGAAGAGAGAGGAAGGGGTTGGGAGATTGGGGGGGGGGGGAGAATGATTAACTTGGGCGATAAAGTTGGTGCCAAAGAACGACTACGTCAAGAGATTATCTGTTCTACAGTAATTACACTGTGTGGCAAATAAACCGACGGGACTAAACGTGATTATATTAGCCTACTACGCTTTCTTTCCTACACTGCTGCATCTTTTATTGTATTTCAAGACTTATCTAGGACTACTTCCAAATACTCAGGGAAAGGGGAAAGGGGGAGTGGGCGTCAGAATGAGCCAAATGTCGGTCGGTCCGTCATTTAGTATCCATATCTTAAGAACCACTGTAAGGAATTTGGCCACACTTCATAGGAACATTACTTAGGTTAGTGGCCTGCTAAAGCATATACCCTGCCGCAAAGATCATTGCAGTCATTTTGTTGCTAAACACGTTTTGCTCAATAACGGTGGAAGCGATTTTGTTGAGTTTTAGTATAACGGTTAAGTACTTCAAACCATGGCCCAATGTCCAATAGCATCCGGTTTTCTTTCAGTCGGTTGGTCCGTCTCTCCGAATGTTTCCTTTTTGTTCAAAACACAGGTTTTGCCTTATCTAAGTATAAATAAACCGAAACTCATCGCTTTGTGTATACTTTACCTCGTGTTAGGATATTAAATTATTCCTTTTTGTACTTTTTCCAAGGTCAAGCATTGCGCTTCAGCATTTTCTAAACACGGCCTGCGCTGTATCTAAAACATTTGCGGATCCGATTTTGATAATATTTTTGCTTGCGGATCGTTTAGATTGCGGCCTGTCGTTCCATATTTTTCTTTTTCTTCGTTACGATAACGCCCAGTCAAACACCGCAACAAAATTAACACTTTTGAAATTGCTTACTTGTCAGCTGTGTGTGAGTGTCTGGAAATACATTTGAATGGCTTGCCAACTTGTTTTCCATC
>JBAHVR010000414.1:717500-797500 GCA_036898135.1 Oncomelania hupensis | reverse complement strand
CTCGGTCCGTTTGACAGCCATATCAAAAGAGTCACTGAACGGCTTTCGGTGTGGGTCGGATCGTGGGTTGGAATATCACTTTTTTTGTTTAAAACACCTATATTGTCTTATCTCAAGAATGACTCGTACAGAATATAAGTTTTGTTAGTATGTAATGTAGGTACTTTCGCCACCTCTAAGCTTTTTAGGTTATTAATGTTTTCTCCTTATCGTACATCAAGGTCACTGTACTTCCTCATGTTCTAAAAAAGGTGTTGCATTGTATAATAAAGAGAAAAAGAAGAAGGGCTGGTGGTTAAATGACACCCGGTAAACCCCAACCTTTAATAAAGATTTAGGACAGAACAACTGTAGTGTAAAGGTGAAGATTGTCTGCACCACAACACCACCATTCAAATCAAAATCCCTAATTTTCAGACCACAATCCTCTATTTAGTATGCACTACGGTTTTAAAAAAAGGCTCAATTGTAGTTGTTAGCCATCCTGATCAGACAGTTGTTTCTACTCTGGGAGTATCTTTAGTGGTCACGGGGCTGATGAGACACAGAAAGCTTGGCTCATGTGCCACCACCAGACTATCTTGACCGCCTCCAAAACGGTGGAGACAGTTTGGCTGCCAAAGTTTCCCCTAGTGAGCTGCTAAGAGATAGAGGATGAAAAGTAACCAAGCTAGAAATGGAAAAAGATAATTATGTGGTGACGAATTTTCGTGTTGAGGCTTGGAAGCTCTGCCGCTCGCTTGTGGATCCAGAATCCAGGATGCCAAGTAAATAGTTTTTTTTCAAGGGAGGTACACACAAGCGGTGCTTAAGACCCAGAAATAAAGCAACATCTACCCTATGCAATTAAGCTTAAGCAAGAGGCGACCACTAAGTTTTGCATTATTTCTCAAAATTGCCTGATTCTATTTGGGGATTTTTGGCTTGTAGTGGCCCACCATTCCGTGTTTACAATTTGCTTCTTTAGGATAAAGTCACCGCCAAAAACATTAACACTTTAAACATTTGTTTTTTTGGCTGTGTGCGTGAGTGTCTGGAAAAACATTTGAATGACTTGCCATCTTGCTATAATATAATTGTAACGTTCTCTTTCTTTGTTTCATATGCTGCGGCCGTCTTGTGCGACACAGGTAAGTGATTGCTTGCTTACTTTATTCATTGCTTACTCACTCGATTTATTACTTCATTACTTTATCTCTTTATGTGTTTGTTTTCTTCTTTATTATTTATAACAGGCAAGTTAATCTATCGCATATCAGTAAAAGCTATGATTTATTTTATTCGTACAAAGTGTCATTAATTTGTCATCATTTTATTGGGGGGAGGGGGGAGGGGGGAGGATACCAACATGTCTGTGTGAGCGGGCGACTGTGTGGGTATATTGCATGTGTTGTGTTGCGTTGTGTGCATATAGTTTGTGTTGTGTATACCCGTGGTTTTGTTGAGTGTTTTGAAGGGGCAGTGGTCATCCAATATCAGTCTGATGGCTCTAACTGTTTAGGTTTGAAACGGTTCGTCTACCCTCTACACTTTGGCGTAGCTGTGGAAATGAGCTATTTGCCTGTTTACATTACAATATGTTTTGTCGGATGTTCCTTTCTCAGTGTCACGTCACCCGAATGGGCTCAGTGACTTCAGCTCAAACAGCGAGTGAAGGGATTCCAAACTCAAACTAAAATACTAACACAAAGACCAGATGAACAGTTACACATTTTTATTCAACACACATACACAGGAATATAAAAATTTAACCCTACCTCAACCCTTAACCGGTCCCCGCAACCCCAACAAATTAACAAACAGTTACCTCCCTTGACTAATCCGTAACCCCCTTAAACTTTGGACACCAGGTGCCAACACACAACAATATGAAAACAAAGATGAAGCATTACAACAGATGGCTTATGTAATCAACAAATAAGTTTTGACAAAAATGTATTTAATTAATATCAAAACCCTTTACATAAACCAGCACAATTGTTCTTTATTTAATACCAAGCTTAACTAACTAACATCATCTACATCATCTGGAATCAGCAACCCAAGTCTTTGCTTTTCCATACTGAGTTCCAGAAAAATACCCACACTGTTTTCACAACTAACACAGTCTATAAAGCTCAGCAAGTCTTGCTCACGACCTTCCACGAATTCTGTGAAAATCACTGTATTAAATGTTCACTAAGTGTGTAGTATGGGTTTATGTACGTGTAATGTATGTTGGTGAGTGTGCGCGGCCCTGAGTACCGCTGTGCAGCATCAACGTGGTAGGGGTCATGCAGCACCAAGGCGGCAAAGGTCACACAACAGCCGCAGCTACTCAGTTTCTCGGATCGGTTCAGAACATCATTGAACCAACGCACGCCACCATACAACACTAGCATGGGAGCAACAGCAAACAACACGCAGGCAAACAGCCAAGCAGACCTAATCTGGTCAACATAATAACCAATCTTACTAGGCTATCTAAATGCAATGTAAACATAACATGGGAAATAACTCCTTCCGCCATCCGCCATCTTGACCTGTTTATTTATGCATTACAACAATTCATAATTCTTCTATAATTTATATAATTTCACATAAACATAATACTATACACATGCATATATGTGTTGCCGCATGACAAAACCCGGCTAAAGACGCCAGGATTGATTCGCTGCTACAGCCATAAAACACTAAAAATAGGCTACCCCATCAATTTTAAGATTGTTGCCTCTTTGTCTTTATTTAAGACTTTTCTTTAATATCCCAAACGGATTTTGTTCAAAACTTACTAGAACATTGTTTATTTTGTTGATTTTGATAAGGGTGTTGATCACACCTTGCTAAAACAATGGCACTAATTGACCTCCGATACCCCAACTTTTCTTGTCCGACTATGAAGGGAAATCCCAAATGTGGATTGATATATAACGTCTGGAGAGTGAAAAGTCCCTATTGGTACTACGTTTTGGTACATAAAAGTGTGTGGCGTATGAATTTTTCATGAAATTCGTTGTTCCGAAGCTTGCTTGTGACACAAGTTGTGTTCGAATGTGTCTCTCGCCGGATCGTGAAAAACTGAAGTGTTTCCTATAGATTTTCGACGATTTTTAGTTCAAAGTGAATTTTTTAATGTAGATAAACTCATCATACATCTATTTCAAGTGTTTTCTTGCAATATTTATGTTGCATTTGTTAGAAACAATTTGTCAAAGTAAGTGACCGATTCTTTTTGGAAACCGGAAGTGATGGCTTCGTCTCCAGCGTCAGTAGATGTGTCGTCTGCTAGAGTAGCTAGGGCCTTGAATCGACCCGGTTTTGCTTCTGAAGAGCTCCAAGACCTATTTTCAGACTATTTTTATGATGGTGCCAGTGGGAACTGTGATGAGGATTATGATTCTGACGAGCAGAAGCTTGATCCCGTTATTAAACGATACTGTTTGTTTTCATTCAATGATTCATGTTTCGTAGGCCTCTTCGCTATTGGCGTGTCTTTAATAATCCGTCATTCTACTTGCATAGATTTAGGTAAAGGTTGAAAAGGCGATATCAGTGAAAGAATTACAGTAGGAGTGTGGACAATATTTCAGTAGTATATTTTGTTGGGTGGAGGTGGGGTGGGGTGGTTGAAAAGGTAAGTAGTCTGGCCTGCATTCAATATTACTAGCATGACAAGTTGACTATGTTCTCAGTATTTATTATTGTTCATTTGTTGGTTTGTCTGTTTTAGGAAATGAACATGAGGACTATTTACCAAATTACTAGTAATTAGTATTTGCTTTGATATTTGTGTTTATTTAAACTTTATAGAGCAAAATGACATGTTATTTTGATTTACACCTGTGACGTGACAGATTTATTCGACGTGAGGAAGGGAGTGGAGAATCCGGGAATTATTAAAGCTTGATTATTAGGACTGAAAACTACCTAATGAAACTTTTGTTTTAGGTTTGTAATCTTTGTTTGACTATTTGAACTGAGCTGATGTAGCTGCTTGCAATTAAACAAAAGATTACTTGACGGACGAGGGATTTAAGAGGGGGGGGGGAGGGAGAGGGCATTATGATAGGGTTTATTTTAGAAAAATGATTGATTCAGGCCATGTTCTTGATATATTATTAAGTGTTTGAGTTATTATAGACTTGCTAAACACTTGTTTTATTTCTAATATGTTTAAAAACACTATGCATTATGTATGGGTACAGAATAAAATTGTGCGTACTGTTTTAATTTGTTTATGTTCAGTATTGTGTGAATGGTGTATAATGTGAATTTTCTCATCTTATCTCAACTCACTGCCATATTGCTGTCTTCTTCCTGATTGTTTTGATACCAAATACATGCATGGGAAAATTCTGGTTGTGAAGTAATGATCATTTTACAATTCAAAACTTTGAAGGCAATTTCTGGAAATTAGCTCCCGAGAAAATAAAATATTTAAAAAAATCATAAAACATTAACCAATAAAGATAAAACAATTCTGTTTTTTGCATTTTGAAGATTATTTTTAGTACTTTGTTAATAAATAAATAAGTAATTTTTCATATTTTGACACTTTAGCCTGGTTTTCTCATGCTGCAACACATATTATAATTCCATTCCTAATCAACAATCTTGATTCATCCTCTCTCTCATATTCATCATCCCTCTATTATACTATTTATACATCCTCACCCTTGACCCCGTTCTTGCAACAACCTCAACAACATCATTCCATTATACATTTCCAACAAGAAAATCAAATGAAAATGATATTCATCCAAATACCCCTATTCCCCCTCATCCATCATCCTTCATCCTTGTACGCATGCTGAGAGTGTATAGCCACTGAAAGAATTAGGATACTGGGCACCACTCATCTTCTGTCTCTCTCCCACCCTCCACCCCCTCCCACCCCTAAGACCGGCGGCGCGCGCCACTGGGGAGAGCACTAGACGGTCTCCAGGTGGGAGACTGCTGACCTAATTAAGCTCTTAACGCTGTCAGCAGAGATCGTTTGATCGTCCAAGTTGTTCCACTCAATTGCTATTTTGGGGAAGGAGTTTTTAAAGATAGACGTTTTTGTTTTTTCAGTTTTAAAACATTCAGTGTCGTTTCTGGCATGGTTTACTATGATGTTCTCTCTCTCTCTCTCTCTCTCTCTCTCTCTCTCTCTCTCTCTCTCTCTCTCTCTCTCTCTCTCTCACTTCCGTTCTGTCTACAGTAACATAATTATGAGGTGTAAATTTTGTTAAAGTGTCAAACAGTTTGACTACAGGCTGACAGTAATTTGCTCTTTGGGCTACAATTGTACAATTTCCCCTTTCTGTACTGACGTAGCATCCAAAGTTCAAAAGTGCGGTCAATGCGCTACCCCCTTACGTCTTCACCCCCACCCCAATTCTTTCCCCCCACCCCCATATGTGATAATTACGTATAATTGCATGCGCTTTGCAAAATATTTTATCTGTGCAAAACGCCTACGCACACAAGAAAAAATGTAGATTAACTCCTTTGACAGTTTTAAAAAGTCCTTTTTGCAGTAATTTAAAAAAAAACCAAGCCTTGCAAGGCTAATATTTTTATGTCCTTCTTTTGAGGGACTACATGAAAATGACAGCTCGGGTGGAGCAATGTTCCCAACGGTTGGTGGCCGAGAGACGGGAGTTAAAGTCTCCGCTCGGCTACAATTAGATGAAATCATTTTCAAGAATATTATCGAACTACAATTATTGTTTATTTAATTTGAAATGTATTTAAAGAGACGTGATCGAAATGATATAATATATAAATTTATATGCTGGAGTGCGGAGTTGTTCAGGAAAATTATTCTACAAAGTGGAAACGGAATAAGCAAACCAAGTTTTGAAGAGATCAATTCTTGGAATTGGAACATTTTGTTTTGTGGATCATGTGGCATGTTTTGTTTTTGTTTTGGGGGGAGAAAAAAAAAGAAGAAAGACAGGAAGGTGCATTGCCTGAAAGAACCTTGTGCATGAAAACCTCTTTAATAAATTTTAATCTGTCGGCAAGCGGTACAAAAGAGAGAGAGAAAGAGAGAGAGAGAGAGAGAGAGAGAGAGAGAGAGAGAGAGAGAGAGAGAGAGAGAGAGAGAGTTCTATAGCTACCTCACTCTCTGTCCTCTCATTCCTTACCCCCCACCCCCACCCAGGTCCAATTCGTTGGGCATCGAAGACGTAGACACTCTTTGAGGTAAGCAGACAGCAGCGACCACAGCAACAACAACAAGACTAAGTGCGGTGAGGGCTAATCCATCAGCGGCACTACCACAACGCTTCCGACACTGACAGCGGCGGCGGACACCCCACTCATTGCTGACAAACGTTGCACTACCGAGGTTTCGCTGGTTACGGAACGTTCGTACTGAACAACCCAACGGAAGGAAACTGTGGCGGTCCTTACTGTCTAATCCCTGATTGTCTAACGAGAGAGGGGCCGTAACTCTTCACCCCGCTGTGGCCTCTGTATAGTGTGGGCACAAACATAAACAGCACGACATGCTATTCAAGTGTACTTCCAACCACTCGCACACATAAAACCCAAATATAAGCATTTTGGAAAGCGTGAATTTTGTTGGCGATTGTGTGACTTGACTTTATGGTAACGATGCAACATGACTACGACTGCGAGCTAGTCAAATGTATTTTAGACTTTATTGTAACGATGCAACATGACTACGACTGCGAGCTAGTCAAATGTATTTCTGACTTTATTGTAACGATGCAACATGACTACGACTGCGAGCTAGTCAAATGTATTTCAGACTTTGTTGTAACGATGCAACATGACTACGACTGCGAGCTAGTCAAATGTAATTTAGACTTTATTGTAACGATGCAACATGACTACGACTGCGAGCTAGTCAAATGTATTTCTGACTTTGTTGTAACGATGCAACATGACTACGACTGCGAGCTAGTCAAATGTATTTTAGACTTTATTGTAACGATGCAACATGACTACGACTGCGAGCTAGTCAAATGTATTTCTGACTTTGTTGTAACGATGCAACATGACTACGACTGCGAGCTAGTCAAATGTATTTCTGACTTTGTTGTAACGATGCAACATGACTACGACTGCGAGCTAGTCAAATGTATTTCTGACTTTGTTGTAACGATGCAACATGACTACGACTGCGAGCTAGTCAAATGTATTTCTGACTTTGTTGTAACGATGCAACATGACTACGACTGCGAGCTAGTCAAATGTATTTCTGACTTTGTTGTAACGATGCAACATGACTACGACTGCGAGCTAGTCAAATGTATTTCAGACTTTGTTGTAACGATGCAACATGACTACGACTGCGAGCTAGTCAAATGTATTTTAGACTTTGTTGTAACGATGCAACATGACTACGACTGCGAGCTAGTCAAATGTATTTCTGACTTTGTTGTAACGATGCAACATGACTACGACTGCGAGCTAGTCAAATGTATTTCTGACTTTGTTGTAACGATGCAACATGACTACGACTGCGAGCTAGTCAAATGTATTTCAGACTTTATGGTAACGATGCAACATGACTACGACTGCGAGCTAGTCAAATGTATTTTAGACTTTATTGTAACGATGCAACATGACTACGACTGCGAGCTAGTCAAATGTATTTTAGACTTTATTGTAACGATGCAACATGACTACGACTGCGAGCTAGTCAAATGTATTTTAGACTTTATTGTAACGATGCAACATGACTACGACTGCGAGCTAGTCAAATGTATTTCAGACTTTGTTGTAACGATGCAACATGACTACGACTGCGAGCTAGTCAAATGTATTTCCAGACATACTACGTCCCTTTTCCCTATTTCCGGTCGTCCAGGATAGTGCTTAGTCGTCTGGGCGTCACACTATGCGCCAAACGGTTGTCAGTGGGCGCATCTGACGGCTTGAGTTAGAGCCAGCGCCTTGAGCAGCTCTTGAGCACAATGACCTTAACCTTTGAAAGAGTACAAATACGAATGATCTAACAAACGTAGTGGTATTCACAGTATGCGCAAAGTGCGCATGATGAATTTCGGTTCAGGTATTTTTTAGAAACGGCCCAAAGCGTGTTTTTAAAGGTCAACCACAGTGCTTGGTCAAAACGTTTCTGCTGAAAGAACTTTACTAAATAATACCAGATGCAAAAAATTCGGTAAGCAAAGCTCTACCGTTTAATAGATATCGATCACTGAAAGTGGGATTTCCTACCTGTAATTAAGGGTAAGGGAAGTAATAATCTAAAACGCAGCTATCGCTGATCTCCCCTCGCAGTGACGTCAGCAGCTGTATACAATGGCCGACTGCGAAGAAGTTACAAGCGAAACAAGCAGTGTTTCTTCACTCGATCTGTCGTGTTACAGCAGTGCTCTCTTCTGTTAGAAACGAATTCGACCCCCGAGTACTAATTGTAATAATAAACAAATAATTATACGAGCTAGACCAGTGAATTCCCTTTTCTGAAAAGCTCCTCTGACTTTCCTGACACCCGGCAAACTGATAGCAGACGATGGATGTGTAGTAGCCACTGTGATATCCCGTAACTCGAAAGTCGTTGGTGCACCGCAGATGGTCGTTTAACCAGCGTACTCCATCTTTCTCTGTCTTCAGCAACCCTCATGGCATCGCTCAGTGTCAAGCCAGTCCATTCTCGAACGTTGTCCTCCCACCTCTTTTTCTGTCTCCCTCTTCTTCTGCTTCCTTGCACCGTGACTTGCAGGATGATCTTTGCAAGGCCTGATGCTCTGGTGAACTGGTCATTCCATCGGAGTTTCCGTTTCTTCATCGTGTTGTCCAATGGCTTATGTGATGGTTTGTCGAACTTCGCCGTTGGTGATGTGCTGAGTATAGGAAATGCCTAGCAGTCTTCTGTAGCACATCTCAATGCTTTGTATTCTTCGTTGCTGTGAGGGTCCATGTTTCGAAAACGTATGGAAAAATTGAGATGACAAGATAGCGCAGCAGCCCTACCTTGGAGTGTAGACTGATGGTCGTATTATCTGATACAATTGATCCTCAATACTTGAAGCTGTGCACTTTGTTGAGGGATTGGCCTTGGACTTTAATGTTCGTGTTGATGCCATTGGTGCTGTTGGTCGTCATTTTTGTCTTCTCTGCATTTATTTCCATTCAAAAGGCTCTGGAGATGGTGTCAAGCCTCTGTATCGGCTTTTCAAGTTTTTGTTCCTCTCCGAGTCAATCCATCCGCAAAACGGAGGTTGGAGATTGCTCTGTCCTCTATGCTGACTGTGCCTTCGGGATCTGCAAGGGCATCTTACATGATGCGCTCTAGGAAGATGTTGAAGAGTGTTGGAGAGTGTATGCATCCTTGACGCACGCCGATTGTTGTTCTGAACCAGTTCCCGATGGCGCTGTTATGGAGGACTGCTCTGGTAGCCTTGTCATACAGCCTTTTGTTGACTTCAATAGTGTTAGGGCTGATGTTGTACACTCTCATGGTTGCCCACAGAGCTGCATGCCAGACTCGGCCAAACGCTTTTTTGAAGTCTACAAACAAATGATATAGATGTTGTTGGTGCCGTAGGTATTTCTCGCAGATTATTCTGAGGTTGAAAATCTGTTCAGTGGTACTTGACCCAGGCCTGAATCCTGCTTGTTCTTAAGTTTATGATTTGTTCAGCTTGGGATTTTAACCTCCTGTGTATTATTTTCAGGAGGACCTTGTAGGGATAACTGATGAGTCGGATGGTGCGCTTATTTTCAAACTCGTGGATGTTACCCTTTTTGGGAAGAGTGATGACAAGCGACTGGGTCCATGGTGTAGGCCACTCCCCATTTAGTTAGGTCTTGTTACAGATAATGGTGAGGGCGTCAATCATCGCCTCTCCTCCCGCTTGAAGCAATTCTGCGGGTATGTTGTCCACTCCAGCTGACTTCTTCTTCAGCGATTGCCTTGTTGCCTCAACTTCTTCTCAAAGAATTGGGAGGATTTCTTCTTCTCTATTTTGGGAACATGCTAGAACTGATGGGTCTCTGTTTGGTGTGAGGTTGTAAAGGTCAGAGCAGTACTCTTGTTCTTCTGTAAGGCATATGCCAGACTTGATTTGTATCGTGGAGACCTCGGGCTCTTTAACACTTGTCAGCCGCATCACAGTCTGGCAGGCCTTCTTGCTGTTGTTCTTGTTCAAGCTGTTCTCTATTTCCTGTTATTGATCTTCTATCCAGTTCTCCTTTGCTGTTCGCATGCCTTTTCGGATGTCATTGTTGATTTTTCGGTGGAAGAAACCATGGATCACACCTGAACCTTTGGACCTGCGTGAGAAACGAAGAGAGATGAAAAAGGAAAAGAACACCTCACGGGGAACTGATGCCTACCGACCTTGACCTTTGCGATAGAACAAATATGATGGCAGGGGAGGCAGGCCACTCACCTAGGTGATGTTTCTATGAAGCTTGGTCAACATGCAGGTAAGCCTGGAAATACCACAATGTTTCATGGTGAACACTGTACTGCCTGCAATACCTCAATATCTTGGTGCGAGATCTTTGTTCTTCAGTGCCTAAACAGCAGGCGCTTGTTTGGATGGAGGATTGGGGAGAGAGAGAGAGTGGAGGTGATATGATAAAAAAAAAAACTTTGGGAAAAGAGAGAAGAGCGGGAGTTGTTGGAGGTAAAGTGTTGCAGTGGTGGAAGGGGGATGGGGGCTAGGATGGGTCGTGTGCATATGTGTACCAAAGAGCTAACTGGGTTTGTTATGGAGAAGATCAATGTGTGTACTTGTGTACAGAACTTAAACAGCTAGTACAGAGCCTTGATACCACCTCCAGAGCCTATGGAATGGAAATATGTGCAGGGAAGACCAAAATGATGACCAACAATGGCATTAACACGGACATCAGTCCAAGGCCAATCCCTCAATTGCGTTTGGTAGATTAACGTCCCCGGACACATCAGCGTATAGGGGAAAATCCCTCAATACGGTGCATAGCTTCAAATATTTAAGTGCCTTTGTATCAGACAATGGGTCCCAACAGGAAGTCCTCTCCAGGATCGCACAAACAACTGCTGTCCTGACAAGGTTGAAGCCCATTTGGAAAGACAGGACCATCATTCTACACTCCAATGTAAGGCTGCTGATCTCCATTGTCATCTCCATCCTCCTATAGCCTTGGGAAACATGGACCCTCACAGCAGACCTACAACAAAAAATACAAAGCATGGAGATGTACTACAGAAGACTTCTGGGTATTTCCTATACCCAGCACATCACTAACATTACATCACAATACATGGTTATTGCTTTAGGTCCAGCGGACTCTTCCGAGCCAAATCAGGACCAGAGAAGTGAAAGAGGATTCCTCCCTGATCCGCAGTCATTCTTCAACAACAAACAAGCTTCCCCTGCATGTTAAAACAATATATACTCTAATAGAAAAAAAGTCGTTTTAAGAAGTAAAACGAAACCGCTCGCAAGCACACACACACTCACACGCACATACCAAACACGCATACACACTCCTTCATATATACACTTCTATAGAATGAACCCCGTTGGAAAACAGATGCATGCAGAAAGATCACGTTAGATAATTACAATCTCTCTCCATTATTCCTTGGGGATGTCAGGGGTTTCTGTATAGAATAGTATCCCCACTTTGTGGAAATTTAGTGCTTTAAATTACCACTGTTTCTGTCACTCTCGTTTGTTTATTATCGTTCCTAATCTGTTCTGTCAATGTACTATCTTCTTCGCTAGACCAGTCACTTACCGAGTTCTTGACAACTCTCCCAAAACTCATTTGTGTATGGGTCTGTTGGGTCAGCTTGGGGATATTTGGACCATTTTTGGCAAATGGTAACCAGGACTTTCTGTGGTATTATTAATTAGCAATGTACTCGTAGGTACATGTGTCTCCCCAATTGTGTTGTGCATCTTGGCCAACATTGGCATTCCAGTCGCCTTGCACAATGAATATGTCCTCCTTCGGCACTTGGTCAAGGACAGCCTGTAGATGTTCATACTCGTAGAAATCCCCTACTTCGCTGTCGTCATAGTCTGATGTTGGAGCATAGGTTTGGATGATGGTGATGTTGAAAGGGGCTGCTCTCAGACGGATGGTAATAAGTCTACTGGAGACTGGGCGGAAACCCATGACAGTGGCTAGAATGTTCTTGTGGACCAAGAAGCCAACGACATGTTCGTGTCTGTCATCTCTCCCGCTGAAATAAAGCTTGTGGCCTTTGGCCTTTCACTAAGTCCTTTCCAGCGCAGTTCGCTGATACCTAAAATGTTCCATCGATAGTGGTCCAGCTCGTGGGCCAGTTCTTCTAATTTTCCCTCTGCAGATATTCCAGGTTTATATGACGAAGTTGTCTCTCGTGCGGATCCTGCTAAGTTGCCTATCAGTAGCACACTTATCACCTCCGTCCTGGTGGCCAACGGAAGGCGTGGACCTTGGTGACCTGGGCGACGACCGATCCAGTATGGAGTGAATGGCTCTTTTCATCATATGGTGTGTCTTGGGCAAGAAAGACCTGGCAAGTCCCAATCCTCTCCAGGATGTTGGCCGCAGCCGAAATCCACGAGCACAGTGTGGCTCGCCTTGGCCCCGAGCACGTGGTCGTTGAACCTGTAATAACATGAGGTTCCTCCGTCTTGGCCGGTGAGTTCTGTGTAGAAGACTTTCGCCCAGTGAGGCCGTGCTGACATCAACCGTGTTAGTCGCCTCTTACGACACGCCGGGAAACGTTGTGTCTAATCCATTTAGTGCCCGAACACATTAATAATCCTTTTTTTTACGGTAGACAACTGTGTCACAACTGCATGTGGCAAATTAAGTTAATTTATATTATGGAAAGTTACGAGCCTGTTTCACAAATCTGTTGTTCCCCATGTCCAGTTGTTCAGAAATAATTTTAATATAGTCCGGATCGGAATCACCCAACTTCATAACAGTACTAACCTATAATTTAAGGATCATGTGCTAGCGAAGCCACCATGGGATCCCAATGACTTTTAAAATTGCTTACACACCTGTCGGATAGCTTTCATCTCAGCAATGTGAATTAATAACCCATTATGTATTTATTTATTGTATTACTTTTATAGATATCTTTTCCAGCTTAAGAGCTGCTCAAGGCGCTGAGCGATAAAGGATCTAACTAAAGCCGCCTTAGGCGCCCAGACGACTGAGTTAGAGGGGCCGGGTAGCTCAGTTGGTAAGAGCGTCTTGCTAGTAACCGAAAGGTCGCTGGTTCGAATCCCGGATTGGTCAACGTGTGATCATATTATTTTCCCCTTTACCAACAACTGGCCCGCTGGTGTCAGTATAAATCGGTCCAATAGTCACCTATATGCGAAAGTGTCGTGTGACTATAATCTACATACAAACAAACAGACGACTGAGCACAACTTGGGCGAACGGGGATGGGTTGGTCTCGTGGTGCAGTGGATAAGTCGCTGGTTCCCTATGCCGAAGGTCGCGGGTTCGATTCCCGCAAGGGGCGAACGTACGTGACTTAGGTACGAGACTATTGAAGTCACCGAGGGTTTTCTCTGGGTACTCTGGATTCCTCCCTCCATTAAATAATGGGATTGGATGCGGCCAATATGAACATTTCTATGTTATCACATAACAGATGACATTGATACACCGGGACGTATTCTTTCTGTTTTCATCAAGCGTACGGGATTATCTATAACCTCCTTGACTTCGTTATAAACTGTTAATTTTCACTGTCTTTTTATTGTTAAATGAAAAAAGAAAAATTATCTGTTTTCCAATGGAACTGCAGATCTGTTTCTTCCAATTTACAATATTTACAACAATACTTAATTGATAATGAACATCATATATTGTGTTTGCAATCACTACGTGTTAACAAATATAAATTACCTAAACTGAAAGGTTTCTATTATCCACCTGTGACTAATTTTAATAGTAATAAGGTGCAAGCGGCTATTTACATCAGAAATGATTTGGACTATGACAGTATATCATCGCCAGTTCCCAAGAATATAGCAGACGTATACTCATCTGCGGTGAAATTAAAGGTAAATAAGGATCTGTATATTAATTTCTTATCCATATATTATCCCAGAGGTACTGATAATATCGACAGTGACTGGATACGGTCTTTTGACGTCACAGAACATTGGATTATATGTGGCGATTTTAATACACATTCATCTTTGTGGGATACTAGTTGTCATAGCGTAGCTAATAACAGTTTCTGTGAAAGTGTAATAGACACTGAACTGATTTTAATTAACGATGGTAGGATCACTCGAATTCCAGATGCGTCTACTCATCGCCCTTCAGCCATAGATTTGACTTTTGTTACTCCGAATCTGGTTGTTGACTGTGTATGGGATGTAGACAATGATCCGCTTGGAAGTGATCACCTACCTATTACTATAACTATTAATAATAATTATGTTGATAATGAAACTGAAAATGATATTATCCCGAAGTATATTTATAGCCGTGCTGATTGGGAAATGTATCAATCTCTATTATTATCGTATGATACAGATTTTGTTAACAATGATAATATTAATGATGTATATGTAAAATTTGTGCAGCAAATTCATTTAGCGGCAGAAAAGTCTATTCCTCAGAAAAGAACCTTTATTAAGAAAAAAACATACAGGAAATATCTGGTGGAATGACATTTGTGAAACAGCAGTAAAAGATAAAAAGATTGCATATAAAAACTGGTTAAAACATAGAACAGAAGAATATTTCAAAAAAATGAAAACAGCTAAAATTAAATGTAATAAAATAATTGCTTTAGAAAAAAGAAAGTTCTGGTCTGAATATTGTAAATCTGAAGTAAATAATTCTCAAGATGCTGCAAAATTATGGAAGAAATTATCAGAAATGAGAAACGGATTTCAGCTTCCCCAATGTCCTCTAAAATTAGTTGATAATTATTTTCCGTCACCTAAAGAAAAAGCTGAAGAATTTGTGAAAGTTTTTGCTAATGTTAGTAATTCAAATAATCTGCCACCTAACGTTAAAAATGAAAGAGAACATCTAGAACATACTGAAGAATATGAAATACCCCCTTCAGATAATACTTCATATATAAACTCAGAAATTAAATGTGAGGAAGTTAAAAATGCAATTTTAAATTTAGGAAGAAAAAAGTCTGCTGTAGGATTAGATGGCATATCATATAACTTACTGATGCATCTTCCTGATAAGTGGATACAAAATCTACATAATATTATTAACAAATGTTGGACTACGGGCACTATTCCTGATTGTTGGAAATCTTCTGTAGTAATTCCTATTCTAAAATCAGGCAAGCCCCGATCAGTTACTTCAAGTTATAGACCAATAGCACTAACGTCCCATGTATGCAAAGTAATGGAAAAGATTATTTTAGAACGGATGTCTTACTATTGTATGAAACATAAAATTATTCCACTTCATCAGGCTGGATTTCAAAAAGGAAGATCGACAGTAGATCATTTAGTAAAAATCACGACTCATATTAAAAGGCAATTTGCTAAAAGAAAGAGTGTGCTAGCAACATTTTTTGATATCACCAAAGCATACGACAGAGTTTGGCATGCTCGATTATTATACAAACTGAAATCAATTGGTTTATCTGGCCGTATGTATAATTATATTGGCACGTTTTTAAAAGATAGAACTATAAAGGTAAAAGTAGGGAATTCATATTCGTCAAGCTATAAGACTAATATGGGAATTCCACAGGGATCTATAATTTCTCCGCTTTTATTTAATATATTAATTTATGATTTACCAGGAGTATTAAGCAATAAAGTGTCACTTGTTCAATATGCAGATGACTTAGCAATATGGATGAATGTAAATTTAAAAAGGAAAACATCTTTGTATGAAATAAAATATATAACTAAATTATATCAACAAGAAATAAATAATATCAGTCATTATATGAATCAAAATGGTCTTGAGTTGTCTAAAGAAAAAACAAACTTGGTACTATTTAATCATGGTCAGGAACCAAGACAATTTCCAAAATTAAAAATAAAAAATGAAGAACTCAAGTATGTGAAAGAGGTTAAATTTTTAGGCGTATATTTAACATGCAAATTAACATGGAAAAGACATATAGAATATTTAATACAAAAAGCTATCAAAAGTTATAATTTAATGAAAATTATTAACAGACAAAAATAGGGACAAGATGTAAAAACACTGATTCATTTAGCTTCTGCTTTAGTGAGATCCAAATTATCATACGGACAGGAAGCGTATTTTTCAGCCCCAAAATGCTATCTTAAAAAATTGCAGAGTTTAGACAGTAAAGCAATAAAATTAGCGCTGGGGGTCCCAATTCATACAAAAACTATAGGCATATAAACTTGCAGGTGTTATTCCCCTTGATGAATGGAGAAAGTTAGCATGTGCCAAATACATAATAAGAGCAAGTGCAGTTAACAACAGTACTATTGAAGAACTGTTTATCCGATCCGATACAGCTTTTCCCAAATATGCCCAAAAGGTGCACTCTTTTCAAACAATAGGTACCTTTACGAAAGATCTTATTCAAGCAGAATTAATGCATATTGAAAATTTACAAAAAAATATAATTTCACCAGTACCTACTTGGGAAATTGCAAAGGCAAATTATGATATTCATTATTGTAATGTAAACAAGAATCATAACGCACAATTCACGGCGGTTGAAGCACGACATCATATGTATGAAAAGTATTCTGGACATTTGAAAATATATACCGATGGATCTGTTTTTGAAACAGGTGAGGCCGGATCAGCGTTTGTAATACCGGATTTTAATATATCAGAATCCTATTATTTGGGTAAAGGATATTCCATTTTCACTGCTGAATTAATTGCGATATTAATGGCTCTTAATAAAATTTCAAATCTAGCTTTGAGTACATTTAGTATAGTTATTTGTGTAGATTCTATGTCTGCTTTGCAGGCACTAAATTCAAATTGTCATGGTGAAAGAAAAGAAATTATTTTAGAAATTATAAATATTATTAATAGTTTGATAACTAACGGTACTCAGGTGAACTTTTGCTGGATTCCATCACATTGTGGATTTCTTTATAACGATTGGGCTGATAATGCTGCTAAACTCGGTGCTTTAAATATTAACTCACAGGCAATAACGATACCATTATCGTCTAAAGAAATTCAAAATTCTATAGAAAATAAATTTGTGAAAGCGTTTAAATTCAATCTGAGTTATGATAAACCTTGTGGAATTACCAGATCAGTTTTAAGCATGGCACATAGAATAATACTAAATTCAATTAAAACAAAATATTATAAAAATGTTAACTGCATATGTAATGAAAGTGTATCTTTGAAGCATGTATTACTTGAATGTAGTTACATTCGTCTTTTTTTGCCCACGGATTTACAAACTATGAGTTCTATTGATAACATCAGTTTTGCTGTGAGCGTTAGATTGGCCAAAGCTTTAATTGATTCTCCAGTAGCTCGGTTCATTTGATTAGTTAATTTAATTTAATTTAATGTGGTGTGTGAGTGCGCATGTATGCGTGCATGTGTGAATGCGTGTGTGAATATGAATGTGCGTCTTATCATTTTGATGAAGAAGACGTTAATAAAACAACCAACCAACCAACCATGAACATTTCAAAAATAAAAATGTGATTTCCTTTCCGTCTCCTAATAGCGATCTCCCTGCCTTTACACAACATGTTTGAGTGATAGATGTGTGTGTGTGAGTGTTACACTCGATTCGATGATGGTGTTTTTCTTTATCAGTATTTGATTCAGCCCCGATGCTGAAGTCCTGATAAGGTGTAACTCAGATTCGTTTATTCACACAGCCTGCTCAATCAGCATACAAGTCACAAAGTCGACGTATGAAGTTTTCCACTTTTATTCAGCACACATCAACAACTGCATACAATCGCTCAATCGCCTTTCCACTCTCAAGTTTACCTTCCAACTTACTATCAACAACAATCTCTCAACAACAGTGCGGCACACAATTTTATAATCTCTCTCTCTTTTCCCGAACAATTTCGAACCCAGTAGACTAAAATGACGCACTACAGCCAATCAAATAAAAGATCGTCATCACTGACTTAGTCATACATATTTCTTCTCCTTCCGCCATACTTCGATATTTATCCCGAAACTTCGATCGATAGTAAACAAGCGGGTCCAGAGAATTCTACAACAATATCGACCAACAAAAATTATCAACGTTATACAAAGCCTCTCCTAACAACAATGCAAACTCAAATCAAAGGTAAATAAACTCCATCATTGAATACTTTGCAAAACGAAACGATTAGATCTATCGTGCGCGCTTCCGACGTACTACCATTCGCGTTTCAACGTAACATAACCCCCCACTCAAGAAGAAATTTACCCACTTTCTTTCAACAACGTTGAAACGTAATGCACAAACAAAGTTCAGAATTAAAACTTATTTCAGACTGTCTGAACACTGTCAATGTTCTCAGCTCATTCACACAGAGTCAATGTTCTTCCATCCGCAAGTCTATCTGGATATTGTCAATGTTCACAGTTCATCCACACAGTCAATGTTCTTTACTCACACACTCTGCTGAGGAAGTCCGCACCAACATTGTCTGATCCTTTGATAGATTCTACTCGCATGTTAAAGTTCTGCAAGTACATAGCCCATCTCATGATTCGACTGTTCACAAACTTGGCAGAGTTCAAGTAAGTTAGCGGCTTGTGATCAGTCTGTAACACGAACTTCACTCCTTGAAGGTACAGTTCGAACTTCCGGATTCCCCATATGATGGCAAGGCACTCTTTCTCCATGGTCGAGTAATTTTTCTCAGCCCTGGACAGCTTCTTGCTGGCGTAACTGACCGGAAATAGTTTCCCTTCGTGTTCTTGCATCAGTATGGCGCCGATGCCTTCGTCCGCTGCGTCTGTTCTTAAGACGAATTCTTTGGAAGTGTCAGGCAGTCGTAGCACCGGATCCTTCGAAAGGAGGTCGCGCACAGTCTGGTATGCCTTCTCCTGAGACGGTCCGCACTGCACATGGTTTGGACTGCCTTTCCGCACCAGGTCCGACAAGGGTGCTGTGATGGCGGAGTAGTTTGGTATAAACTCCCTGTAATATCCAGCCAACCCCAGGAAAGATCGCACCTGCTTCTTGGTTTGGGGACGTGGAGCGTTCAGAATCTTGGTGACGTTTTCTAGTAGAAGCCCCTTTTGTCCTTCTTTCAGCGAATGGCCGAAAAATTCTACGTTGTCAGTCCCCAGAATGCACTTACTGGGTCTCACGGTCAGGTTGGCTTCTGTGAGACGGTGATATAGCTCCCTCAAGGTCTGCAGATGCTCTTCCCAGGTGCGAGTGTGGACCAGCAGGTCGTCCCAGTAACACACGACGTTGTCCATCCCATTAAGCATCTTCCTCATTCCTCTCTTTAGGGTAGCTCCGCTGTTGACCATGCCAAAGGGCATCCTTAGGCACTCGTACGTCCCATCAGGAGTTATGAAAGCAGTCTTTGGTATGTCCTGTTGACGCACGGGGACTTGCCAATAACCCTTGCTGAGGTCAATCTTTGAGAAGATTCTACTCCCCGATAATTGGCGGAAGAGGTTTGCTGCGGTAGGCATCGGCTCAGGGTCGAAGATGGTGATCTTATTGACCTTCCTGTAGTCGATGCATACTCTGTTGCTCCCGTCCTTCTTCTTCACGACCACGACAGGGGACGCGTAGGGGGAACTGGACTCCCTGATGATGCCCATCTTCAGCATCTCATCGATGTCTTTCTTCAAGGATTCGCGGGCCTTGAAAGGGATCGGGAAGGGCTTGGATCGAACGGGTATATTTGAAGTGAGGTGGACTTCGTGTTCGACCAAAGTTGTAGAGCCAGGGACATCGCTGAAGTTGTGGGGAAACCCGCCCATAAGGTCCTTGAGCTCCATCTTTTGACCTTCCGTCAAGCTTGGTCCTAGCTTAACATCATCGATGCCTTCTTTGCTGTGGAAGTCTCCCAGTTCCAACAGTTTTTCGCTGTCAAAGCTGTTGTCGGTCACAGCTGCTGTGGCTGCGTGCACAGTCTCTGACGGCCTTTCCACGTACAGCTTAAGGAGGTTGGCGTGGTATATCTTGGAATGCTGACCGACCTTCACCTTGTAGTCGTTGATCCCCACCACGGTCTCCACTTCGTACGGGCCTTTCCACTGCATCAGCAACTTATTATGATTGGTAGGTAGCAACACCAGCACTTTGTTGCCAGGTTTGAACTTCCTGTTCACAGCCCTACGATCGTAGTAGTGCTTTCCACAGTCTTGGGACTTCTTCAGGTTTTCTCTGGCTATCTCGAGAGTCTGCTCCAGCTTCTCCCGTAGCTCAAACACGTACTGGTAGCTGTTCTTCACCTCTGGGGTGTCTACTTCTTTCGTCCACAGTTCTTTTAGGATGTGCATCGGCCCTCGGATGGTTCTTCCGTACAGCAGCTCGAACGGAGAGAAGCCGGTGGACTCCTGCGGTACTTCTCTGTAGGCGAAAAGTAAGGCGTTGATGTAGCGATGCCATTGTCTGGGATGCTCGCTGCACAGTTTCTTCAGGGTGGACTTCAGCGTAGCATTGAACTTCTCGACAAGCCCGTTGCACATCGGATGGTAGGGTGTCGTAGTCAAATGCCGGATGCTCAGCAGTCTGTTGACCTCCTTCATGCAATCAGAGACGAACTGCGTCCCGAGGTCTGTCAGGATTTCTTCAGGCACTCCAAGTCTACTGAACATGTCCACTAGCGCCTCTGCTACAGTTTCAGTGTCAATCTTCTTCAGTGGCACTGCTTCTGGGTACCGAGTCGCATAGTCCACTAAAGTCAGTACCCATCGATGACCTTCTTCACTCGGAGGTCTTATTTCGCCGATTAAGTCTAAGGCCACCCTCTTGAAAGGTCGGTCGATCAGAGGCATCCTCTGCATAGGCACCTTCCTCGAGGTATGGTCTTCTGGCAAATGTCACATGATCGGCAGAAACGGCTGACGTCCGCATGAAGTCCTGGCCAGTAGAACACCGCCTGGATTCTATCCGACGTCTTCTTGATACCCATGTGACCTCCCATGATTGAGTCATGCGCTACTTCCATCACCTGGCGCCTTAGGGGTAACGGTACCAATACTTGACGTAGTGGTTTCCCTCCGTTGACCCTCGGGTGCTGGAAGATTCGATACAGGATCTTGGCCTTCACCTCAAAATAGACCGTACCACTGCCTTTGGTCACGTGGTCTTGGCGGTTCCTGTACTTGTTTAAAGTGCTATCAGCTTCCTGGAGCTGGATCAGCTTATCTCTGTCCACGATGGCAGCTTTAGAGTTGTCGGCGACCTTCAGTGGCGTAGACGTCTTGTCATTCTTGGCCTGGGCCCTGGTAGTAACAGCACCGACGATCTCTGGTCGGCAGGGCTGAGCCGGAGTAACCACATTGTCCCGTAGCAGCTCTGAAAGGTCTCCATCGGGAAATGGCAGTGGATCCTCCTCCACAACTTCGACGCGTTGGGTTGAGGCAGGACTCCACTCTGGATCGGGGTCGTCGGGTCGTCTCGCGCCGTCGATATTCCCGATCATCAAATCATACAGCGGCTTCTTCAGGCAAACCGCTTCGACTTCGCCTGTGTAGAAAGGGGTGTTGACACGAATCTTCGCAACTGGCGCTTTCAAACATTTGCTGTCGGCCATAAGTGTCCATTTTGAATCGCCAGTGAACTGTTCTTTAGCGATTAGGTCTTCTCTGACGATGACCCCACTACAGCCAGAGTCTCTTAAGACAGTCACTTCATGATTTTCGACGCGTCCCTTTGAAACAGGCATGTTCTGGACGGTCACAGCTGCGCTGGCGACGACGGGGATGGATTTTCCGTTGGCAAGGAGAAGTTGGCCATCGGTCATGCACTCTTGCACGTCCGCAGGGGTAGCTGTGCGCTCGGTCTCACTCGGAAGAATGACGCTCCCGCCGCACACCTGATGGTCAGATCTACTGGTTTGCCGTTGATTGGAGAACAGCCTCTGCCGGTTGCCCGCCGCTGCGTTGTCCGTACTGCTCCGCTGTCCGCTACTTTTGTTTTGAGGACAATTAGCCGCCCTGTGGTCTGTAGCGTTGCAGGTGAAACAGCCTCTTGAATGCCCTTCCCTGGGAGGTGGCGTGGAATCCGACTGTCTCTGGCTCGTCTGGCTCCCCTGGATCTGGTTCCCATGGTTTCCAGTCTTCTGAAAATGCTTTGTCGCCTGGGGTGGCCCCAGGGTCTTCCCATGAGCGATGAGATATCTTTCAGCCGCTTCAGTCACATCTTTAAGCGTCTGCAGCTTTTGTTCTTCTAAGTGGGTCGCTAGGTCCTTGTGACAGGCATTGAGAAATTGTTCCTTCACGATCAGGTCATGGAGACTGTCGTAAGACTTCCTTTCGCCTGATAACTCCACCCACTTGTGTAGATATGACGACAGGCGCTCCACAAACTGCTTTGGCGTCTCGTCTGACTTAGGCCGGCATTCACGGAAGCGTTTACGGTAGCCCTTCTCTGTAAAGTTGTAGCACTGCAACAGGGCCTCTTTCAAGGCGTCGTAGTTTTTGGCGTCATCGTTGAATACTCTCCTAACAACAATGCAAACTCAAATCAAAGGTAAATAAACTCCATCATTGAATACTTTGCAAAACGAAACGATTAGATCTATCGTGCGCGCTTCCGACGTACTACCATTCGCGTTTCAACGTAACAGTGAGAGTAGATGAAACGTGTGAGCGTGTATGTTGGTACAGATCGCCACGCTTTGGGCCTGATTAGTGATTTAGGAAAAAGCGCGTTTATAGCATCCAGTATAATAATAATAATAATAATAATAATTATTATTATTATTATTATTATTATTATTATTATTATTATTATTATTATTATTATTATTATTATTATTAGTATTATTGTTATTATTATTATTATTATTATTATTATTATTATTATTATTATTATTATGGGGAGAAGGGACTTAGTGTGTTGGGTTTATTTGTGTAGCCACTCACCGTTCTAGGACATGAGCCTCAGGATCTTTAAAGTCCATGCGATGAAATGCGTGCGCGCACTGACAAGACCTCGGTTTATACTCTCATCTTGTGTGCAAGTTAAGAAAAGAATGACCGTAGACTCGCTATAACAGCTCATGGGGTATGTATGAGGTGTCTTGATTCGTCTGACGACACTGGACCCTTATTTATTACTCCAAAAGGCATTACAGCGATTCAAACACTCTGAAGTGCGATGGGTGTGTGTTTGTGTGTGTGTGTCTTTGTGTGTGTGTGAGAAAGAGAGACGTGGGGTGGATGGAGGGAGGGATGGGAAGAATGAGGAGGGAAGGAGAGAGAGAGAGAGAGAGAGAGAGAGAGAGAGAGAGAGAGAGAGAGAGAGAGAGAGGCTTTGAGCTGTATAGCTGAAGATGGTGTGGGCTGGCACAATCATGTTTTGTCTCCGACTGCTCGCCCTCATTGCAGCATCGCTTCGATTTTCTTTTCCTTTCCGCCTTGCATTGACCATCGGATGTGGTCAGCGTTTTGTGTATTGGACAGTTCGCTTCTCTAACTCTATACCTGTTGAAGACCACTGCGTGGTTTTTGATGGATGGTACAGCCCAGTGCTTCATGCTTCGTCTGTTAAACAAGCAAACTAGCATAGCATAGTAAACAAACAGTACAGAGAGATTAGCTCCTGTTGTAGCAAACTTTAGGTATTTAAAAACAGAGTGAATGGAAACGGACTGGTGCATAAATAGGTATGGTTTTGGACCCAGCAATTGTTGTGTACTGCATACATATGTATGGTTTTGGACCCAGCAACTGTTGTGTACTACATACATAGGTATGGTTTTGGACCCAGCAACTCTTGTGTACTCCATACATAGGTATGTTTTGGACCCAGCAGCTGTTGTGTAGTGCATACATAGGTATGGTTTTGGACCCAGCAACTGTTGTGCACTCCATACATAGGTATGTTTTGGACCCAGCAACTGTTGTGTAGTGCATACACAGGTATGGTTTGGGACCCAGCAACTGTGATGTAGCGCACCAGCATTCTGGCATATCAAAATGAAACCTAGCGAGGGGTTCGTTGCTCAATGAGTATAGTGATAACTATTTTTTTAATATCGATGTGTATCTTGACTCTCTTGGGGTGCGAGTGGTGTATCTTGCCTCTCTTGCGGTGCGAGAATTGTTATTGCAAACAAAGTGCACATTTTGCCTCGTAGTATTTCAAGTGTTCCGTTAGTTGTTTGCTCAGGCGGTTTTCATGACAACAAACTTTTGACATAGTCAGTAATTTAATTTCATCAGCTGGTTTTCAAATGGGAATGGACACATAAGAAATGTGTAATCGCTCAAAGGTTACATTGGAAAAGCGTATTAATGCTGTTATTGAACAAAGTCGACATTGCGTCTCTGAATATTGAAGTCTTGGTATTAACCTGAGCTGGTGTAAAAATAGATATTATTTCTTTTCTCTCTTAGTGTTGTGCACTGTTCATTAGTGAGCTGGTGTGAGGTTCCTTAAAAAAATATTAATCTCTCTCTGTCTCTCTCTCTTTCTCTCTCTGCCTCTCTCTCTCTCTCTCTCTCTCTCTCTCTCTCTCTCTCTCTCTCTCTCTCTCACTCTCTCTGTATATGTTTCGCTGTGCTCGCTCAGGGTTTTGTAGCCCCACATGCTGTCAATGGTGTGTTGTAGCTTTGGGTGCTTCAGTGTTGGTTGTTCGTGAACGGGTGTGCCTTCCGTTATTGTCAACTGAATTGAGATGGTGTGCTTTCCATTCCCTTATAGGATACATTTTGATGTTACTATAGGCATTATCCCTAAATAAACCGAAAGTAGAGTTGCTTCCCCTGAAAAGCGGTACAAAATACATGTTGACAGCTATTTAGGAAGTACTCCTATTGAACGAGGTGGTGTATGTTCCGTTATAAGAAATATTTAATATTGGTATATGCATGCACTAGATTGAGATCTGTTAGAGAAAAAGAAGGAGAAAAACACCCGCAAAATGGTGATATGAGTTCTTAGAATAAACGTTGATGCGAATTTCATTTAGCTTAAGATTTTAACAGTTGGATGAGCTTGAGTGTAAGTAATTTAATTATAAATAACTTAATATTTGACGAGCTATGATAATTACGAACTTTGAAATGTGCGTGCTTGTTTGTTTTTGAAATAACAAATTTTGATGGTTGTGAGCAATGGGAAAGATTGACTAAAGTTAATGTTGATTGCTGTGGGCAGTTTATTCACTACATTTATCTCTTCATTTGGCCTTCAGTGTTTGTCTGTGTCAGTGTTTTGTATTTTGAGTTTATCTTGTGAGTTCCAGAAGGCAAAATACAGTTGCTTTGGTTAGAGCTCTTTTGTTGGGCCTGATTTGGCTCGGAAGAGTCCGCTGGACCTAAAGCAATAATCATGTAATGTAATGTAGGGCTCTTTTGTCAAGAGCAAGACAGTTGAGAAGTTTAGACGCGAAAAATTGCCAAAAAGATCAAAAGAAATGTATTTCTGCTATCGAAGACCATTAGAGAATTTTAGCCTTTTAATCCTGTAACCGTTGAAGATTTTAGCGATATACATGTAAGGGTATCATCTGTTAATCTGCCGTTTTGTATCACCTTTAGCTTTTAGCTCTGCCTTGTCTTAGCTCAGTGTATTCCCTCCAATTTCATCAACCTGCAGAGGATACGGTTGTTTGTTATTTTCCACAAAGACCACTAAACACGTTTCTAATGAGAAATCAACAACTACAACAACAAGGACACTACTACTACTACTACTACTACTACTACTACTACTACTACTACTACTACTACTACTACTACTACTACTACTACTACTACTAATTATTATTATTATTAGTAGTAGTAGTAGTAGTAGTAGTAGTAGTAGTAGTAGTAGTAGTGTTGTTATTAATTAATTAATTTATTTATCTATTTATTTATTTATTTTACATAGCACAAGATGAGGCAAAATGTTTGCTCAAAAGCGCTTTTCACACGCACTCGCTCGGACCAATAACGGCTACAACACTAAAGTCTATACAAAACGAGTAACACACACACGCACACAAACTCAAATACAAGCTGTAATTTAAATTATTTATATACAGATTATAATGGAAACGTCCTAGAAAATCCGTTCCCCACTCCATGGATGATATATACGCGTAAGCTTACATGGTGTCACTAGCCACAGCTAGAAGTACTTTTGGAACAAAGGTGTTTAAGCTCGACCTTGACAGTTAAAAGAGACATGGCATGGCGTAGGCAATCAGGCAGAGAATTCCACAGTGTTGGAGCCTAAACGGAGGCCCCGTTTGCCAATGTTTCAACAAGGTTTATAAGGACAGATTTTAAGGATAGATTTGTGGTAATGATTTGCTGTTTGCAGCTTTTAGAATACTGGCATCGAGCAGCAAGCTGGCGCCTTTCGGGGCTTGAGTTAGCTTGCTTTTGGTCAGCGCTTTGAGCAACTCTCTGAGCTGGTAAATGCGTCCAAAAAAAAAACATTACACTGTATTTACTTCAAATGTGGCTTTACGCGGACAAGTTAGTGTAATAATAATAATAATAATAATAATAATAATAATAATAATAATAATAATAATAATAATAATAATAATAACAACAACAACAGCAGCAGCAATAACAATATTATTATTATTATTATTATTATTATTATTATTATTATTATTATTATTATTATTATTATTATTAATAATAATAATAATAACACAAGGACACATTTATTTCTCAAACATGGGGTGTAAAAGCAAGACTATATTAGAAGAAGACGGAAAGGAAATGGAATTTTAGTTTTAAAATTTGAGACAGACTGCGTCTTATACCATTATTGAAGGGGAAAGGGAAACCGGAATACCCGGAGAAAACCCTGGGTGGCTTTTATGGCTATAAAGTGCTGCTCTAGAAAGGGACTTGTGCCTAATGAGGAAAATGAATGAATTTCGCTACATGAACTCATCTATATATATATAAATTGCTTAGCCGGAAGTCCTTCTTCGCCTCTACTGTAAAGTTTGTCCGGTATGGACGCTGATCTGGGCAGGTGCTGGGAGCTGCGGATCGGCCTGCTGTGCGCTCAAAACCCGCGAAATCGTTATAGCCGACATTTCCTTACAGAACGTTTAACTGTTTCTGAGATAAATAAATAAACAAAATGTCCACAAACTGCAATAGCCTCATTCCGCGTGCTTCCCATTCAACCCGTGTCAAGAACGTGCCGTTCCATAATACCGCAAATTTTGTTTTATTTCCATTCAAAACACTTTTGCACTCATCTCACCAATCTTACAAAATTTTGTGTTTAACTAATTAAATTTGATTAAATTAAAATCGAATCGAGGTTTCAGCATGTTTTCCCATATAGACCAAAAAATTTATGGTCTTTATTCGAAGCCTTGATAGCTCACTTAGTAAGACATTCGCCTACCGTGCAGGCGACCCAAGTTCAAATCTCCCGCGGGCCATATTTTTTTATGTAATTTTTATTACACTACAATATGGATATTTTTTTTCATTTAGGCTTTTAACTTATTTATTTATTTATTTATTTATTTATTTATTTATTTATTTATTTATTATTATTATTATTATTATTATTATTATTATTATTATTATTATTATTATTATTAAACTAATAATAATAATAATAATAATAATAATAATTATTATTATTATTATAATTATTATTATTATTATTATTATTATTATTATTATTATTATAGTTATAATATCTTATATCAAATTTTATTTTAAAACCTTGGTGTTTGTTATGATTTCTATTTGTATTATTCTATATTCATTATTATTATTATTATTATTATTATTATTATTATTATTATTATTATTACTACTACTACTACTACTACCAAGGATCGGGATGGGGTGGTACGTGTAGGTATAAGGGGGCTACGGGTAGGTTTAAAGGAGCATGGGTAGGCATAACGGGGATACGGGTATATATAAGGGGGTATGGTGATGTTCGATTCCTTTCATCCATACCTGCGAAACGATCAACGGGGAAGTATCAAGGAGGGTACAGGTAGGTTACAAGGGGGATACGGAAGGTATCAAGGGGGTATGGGGAGGTATCAAGTGGGTTCGGGGAGGTATCAAGGGGGTATGTTGAGGCATCATGGGGGGGGACGGGAAGATATCTGGGGGGTGGCTATGGTGAGGTATCAAGGGGGATATGGGAGGTATCATCGTCCAAATGAAACTCGCAGACAACAGTTGTCTCTCTGTCTACATTTTAAACAGCAACCTGTGTACCCTGGCTTGCAAGGGTACAAAACCACTAGTTCAAAATATGGGTGTTCCGCCAACATTTAGTAACTTTATTCCCAAAGTGCTGTTGATGTGTTTGAAAGCGATTGTGCGTCATGACAAAAATGAATGTTTTTCAGTCCATGGAATGTTTCAAAATACGGATTTCCGCTGCCGTGTAGGGGCAATTCTTTGTCACTGTCTGATACACTGCTCCTGTTGGAAAGAGGTAATATAGTTAGGAGTCAAACATTGAACCTAAAGCGCGTGGGTGAGACATGGAATTTTTGGCGCATGGAGAAAGTGCCAGAGATAGAAGAAAGTGGACAATGAGAAGGCCGAGTGAAGGTGTAGAGGTGGAGGAAGGCGAGAGGGGGGGGGAAGACAGACAGAACAATTTATGTGGAAGAAGGGAGGGGTGGGGGTGGGGAGTAAGGTGTGGAGAACAAGATGAGGAAAGTTGAAAAATGTGTGGAAAAAGGAAAAAGCTGAAAAAGGATTTATGGCTAGCAATATTGATCTGTGATCAATGGCTAGAGAGGACGGGGCCAGGGCCAGGTTAGGTCGCGCTGAGCATGTTTTACGTCATCGGACCACAGAAAGCGGAGCAGTTTGTTTTTGCTCAATGTTTGTATTTCCAAGCTTATCTAGAAGGATCCAAACGTCGGTCGGTCCGTTGCTCAATGTTTGTATTTCCAAGCTTATCTAGAAGGATCCAAACGTCGGTCGGTCCGTTGCTCAATGTTTGTATTTCCAAGCTTATCTAGAAGGATCCAAACGTCGGTCGGTCCGTTGCCAGCCGCATCTCAAGAACCGTTACAGGGATTTTTGACCCAAGTTTATTGGAAAATGACCTAGGTTAATAACCTGCATCCCGTGCCATCCTATTTGCTCCACCGCAAAGGTCAAGGCTAGTGGAGCCATTTTGTTTGCTAAACACGTTTGCTCAATATCTCACAAAACGGCTAAAGCGATTTTGTTGAGATTTAGTATACAGGTACTTCAAACATGGGCCACCTTCATCAGCAGTCAGCTTGTCGCTCAGTCGTCTAAAAATAAATAAACAATTTAAATATAATATGATCATGCTTATGTTTAAAGTTCACAACAATATTACACCAAACTATCTAACCCGACTTTTAACTAAATCATCAAATGTATACCATTCCCAAAATTATCTCTTACCTAAACCAAGAATTGATCTATATAAGACTAGTTTTGGGTTCAGAGCACCGTCTTTATGGAACGAACTTCCTCCGATCATTAAACAAAACAAAACAATCAAATCATTTAAATTAATGCTTTTTAACCATATTTTAAATTCATAATTTTTCCACCCACAGGTCACCATATTATAATGGTATAATATTATATTGTTCAGATGACGTTCAGATGACGTTCAGATATGTTAAAAGTTCTTGTTTTGAAATTATTATAGTTTTACTTTTATATATGTAACATGTGGCAGGTTTAATTGATTGTATAAATGTATTATGCTTGAGTGGGTGCCTGAAACAAGGACTAATTGTAAGAATAAGCTGTAAGCTTAAAATTATTATCCTTGTAACATGTTGTAATTGCAATAAACGTTTAAAGTCTAAAGTCGTTCGCTCAGTGATTCGGCCCGTCGCTTCGAATTTCATTGTTTTGCTCAAACAACACCTTGTGTCTTATAACTTGGTCATGTTTACTTTGCGGATACGTTAACTACTGCTAAGCATGTTCCTATCCTATCCTATCCTATCCTATCCTATCCTATCCTATCCCGTAACTCGGAGGTCGTAGGGGTACCACAGATGATCGTTTAACCAACGTACTCCATCTTTCTCTGTCCTCAGTAGCCCTGATGGTTTCGCTCGGTGTCAAACCAGTCCATTCTGGAATGTTGTCCTCCCACCTCTTTTTCGGTCTCCCTCTTGTTCTACCTCCTTGCACTGTGCCTTGCAGTGGTCGTGGTCTTTGTAAGGCCTGATGATTTGGTGACGTGGCCATACCATCGGAGTTTCCGTTTTTTCACCACTGTGAGCATGTTAGATCATTGGTATTTGTACATGTTCAAATATCAAGGTCATTGTGCTATAACATTATTTAAACACAAATAACGGTTTTCGCTGTATCTAAATATTGGCTGATCAGAGTTTGATACATTTTAGCTTGCAGGTAGTTGAGATCATTCCATGTTTTGATTTTACATCGCTAGGATAAAGCAGAGTCAGAATACCGCCCAGAGAATGAACACTTATTTTACATCATTAGGATAAAGCAGAGTCACAATACCGCCCACTGAATGAACACTCATTTTTAGTGTGTGAATGGAAATATATTTAAATGACTTGCCAACGTATTTTTTCTTGCATTTGTATTTGAATTTGACGGCATTGGAATACAGTTTGAACCCGTTATTGCGCTACAAATTACCTTCAAGCTTGCTTCAGATTAGGGTATGATTTGGCGGATTGTCGTTTCCTGGGTCGTTTTCTTATCAAGGCAGTAACATTTTTTTGTTTCTGTATCATTGTTCTCAACTTTATTTTTCCATCACTGACGCTCGCGCCCCTCTTTCCCCTCCCCTCCACTCTCCTCCCCAACATCTTGCCTCCTTTGTGTTTATTTAACATCACACCCACCCTCATCCCCTTTCTCTTCACATACACCGGTTCTTCCCTAACTCCTATAGGCGACAACGATGACCATCTTGGTTTCCTTAGTTCAGGGCGGTGTCTTGTTTGTGTATTCTAGCACGGATAGAGACAGACAGACAGACAGACAAACAGACAAAGACAGACAGAGAGACAGACAGGGACAGACAGAAAGAGACAGAGAGGGAGGAAGGAACCCTTTCAGACTCATTTTCACCTCTAGCCTTCCCTGTGACGAGAACACTTGTGATTTCTCTTGTTTATTTCACATCTTTCCTGGCGCTCAGCTTACAAATAACAACAAATCATTAATTTCACGCGCTAGCTGTCGGCAAGACCCTAGAGGCACACTTTTTTAAAAACGTATTTCTAGATTCTCGAACATATGTGCGGTGATGTCGTTTTCGTCGGCAAATCGGCCATTCACCGATAAAATTCCAAAATGTCGGAAACAGTCATGTTCTGATTGGCCCCCTGCCCTAAGATTTTATGCCTCAATCGGCCACCCTTTGGCCGTTTTATGCTTGTCTTATGTCTGTTTCGTCGTTAATGCTACTGGCCACATTAATTTCCTATCGGATAAATAAAGGTGGTATGAGCTATTGTTGAACATCGCGTGTCGGAAGCGCCAAGCAGACGGCACATGCATCAGCAGAGAGAGCTAGAGTAACTCCCCTTGTTGCGAACGGCGTGCTTCCGGCAATAACACTTTTCGTTTTCCAAATGCCGCCGAAAAAGAAACCGAAACTTGTCAGTGGCCTCTCGTTTGGTGTTGGAAAGAAGTCAGAATGATGGCCGAAAGATTTTCAAATGTCCTAAAGGTTTGTGACTGAGTGGCCTATACTGAAAATGTCTAGCAACATCACTGTATGTGCATGCCACAATTGATCAAAATCGGTTCAGACAGTTATGAGAAAGAGCAAACAATACATGGTAACATTCCTGTGACGTTGGTTCTTCAGATATTGCGTGCAACGGAATTCCGACAAATAAGCAGACAAAACGACCGACCGATCGAATTTTCGCTCCTATTCTGATTCCCGATTATATCAAGGTAATTCTGGAAATACAAAAGTAAAAGGAAGAACGTGTTTATGATACGTTGGGGTTGGGGGAAAGCAACACTAGCAGCTGCTGCTGTCTCCTACATGTCGTTTGTGATCACGACCACTTCCACCAATAATTAGGCCCTAAACCTTGTGTTTATTTTAGAACGATAGGGAAATTTGTATTTCTAACGTCAGCAAAAAGTATTTAATTCGTAGACAATATTATATTACATCAATAACAATAATTGTGCTCCTCTGTTGAAAACAACTGAGTGGGCAGTAAAAGGGAAAGTATTGTCATTGTAAGGAAACATTATTTTCCCATGAAATGAAAACTGATGTGGTAGGCAAATAAAAGTACCCATCTGAATTCAAGATAACCTATATTACCCTATCCCGTAACTCGAAGGTCGTTGGGGCATCACAGATGATCGTTAACCAGCGTACTCCATCTTTCTCTGTTCTCAGCAACCCTGATGGCTTCACTCAGTGTCAAGCTAGTCCATTCTCGAATATTATCCTCCCATCTTTTTTGTGTCTCCCTCTTTTTGTGCCTCATTGCACCGTGCCTTGCAGGATGGTCTTTGCAAGGCCTGATGCTGTGGTGACGTGGCCATACCATCAAGGTTTCTGTTTCTTCACCACTGTGAGCATGTCATCGGGTTGTCCAATGGCTTGTGTGATGGTCTGTCGGACTTCGTCGTTGGTGATGTGCTTGGTATAAGAAATACCCAGAAGTCTTTTATAGCACCTCATCTCCATGCATTGTATTCTTCGTTGTACGTCTGCTTTGAGGGCCCATGTTTCGCAAGCGTATAGAAAGATGGAGATGACAAGCAGCCTTACCTTGGAATGTAGACTTACAATGTTGCCTACAATTTTGAAGTAAAACTTCAATTGCTGATACAAGTCAGTTAGCTGTCACTACATTATTTTCAGGGTTTACCCTGTCACAGCGTCGCATCTTTGCTTCTCAGAGAACAACGGCGTCTTGCGCTGTATGCTGGAGCTTAAGGAGAGGAGCGCGAGCAGTCATATTAACTCTTTCAATTCCAAATGTCAGCCAGGAAAAGTCTGATGCATGATGGGAGAAGTGAGGGTGGACCCCCAGGCACTAAAGGGTCAGAGCTATATCCACTGCAGACCGTGTTTCCTGGCCTTGCTCGGGTCACATTGCTTGGGGTAACATGCAGCTTTGACGTTTGCTGTGCTGTGCCAATCAAAGCAGCATCGTAACTCAAGGTCAAGCCATCAATGCAATCAGGACGTTGGGTCAGCGAAAGGGTTGTGCACATTTACAGAACATGGGAAAAAGAATCCGCCACCGCCTCAAAGCAGGGGACGCCAGCAAGATGTTTTCCACAGCTGTCATGTCATTTGGCCAGAGAGATTGAGGGTGCTTTAACCATCCCCATCACAAGCGGACCAGCGCAATCTTTCTTAGCAACTGGCAATTTGAGAAGCTATGCATTTGTCCGATAACGACGGGGTAATAATTATTTTGTCAGCAATCTTGGCAGTCTGAAATGAAGCTTCCTTCCGTCTCTTAAAACAAGATGGCAAGCCATTCAAATGTATTTTCACACTCATATACATAGCCGATAAATCAGCATTTTTAAAAGTGTTCACTTTCATGGAGGTGTTGTGACTGGGATTAATTTTTGTCACATAGTAGCCAAAGGTGTCGGGGGTTTCAGTATAAATAGTATCCACACCTTCTGGAAATTTAGTGCTTTAAATTCCCACTGTCGCTGTCTTTCTCCTTTATTCTTTCTCATACCTACTCTGTTCTATCAATCTACTATACTATCTTCTTCTTCGCCAGACCAGTCACCTACCTTTTTTTCTTGAAAACTCTTCGGGAACAAAACTCCTCATTTGTGTGTGGGGGTCTGTTGGATCAGCTTGGGAATATTGCACGCTTTCTGCCAGGTGGTCACTGGGGCTTTTTATGTTTGTATTTGGCAATGTAGGCATTTTATATGTATGTGTTTTGTTGATATTTTAGAATGATGTTTGTATTCTATTTTTGTAAACGGGGGTTCGATAAATTAGAGTATAGCCTCAGCGTCCCCTTCGTGGGATGTCTTTATTGTAAAGTGACCGGCTGGTGGAGTGCAGTGTTACCACTAGGGTTATTTCAGCAGATCTTTTATGCGGATCAGGAGTGAGTCCTCTTGCAGCGAAGTTGAGGTCTTGATTTGTTGGTTCTGATTTGGCTCGGAAGAGTCCGCTGGACCTAAAGCAATAAGCATGTAATGTAATGTAATGTAATGTAATGTAAGGCCACAATCTGAACTATCTGTATTCAAACAATTATCAAAATGGGATCACACAGTGTTTAGATATATCGCAAAACGTGTTTAGGAAGGGGTGAAGCACAACGATCTTGACCTTTGGAAAAGTACAAACACGAATGATCCAACATGCTTAGTGTTACGATTGAGACGCGCACGGTAGATCGTTTTATTTTGCAAAGCATGCAATGGTTGCGTTTATGTACCCTTGATTTGATTTTGCGCTATTGCTACATGTAGCTTTGTATATTGTTGATAATCGTTGTTTATTATCGATGGAAGTTTCCAGATGTGTCTCGTAATAGCTAAACAATTGTACAGCAAAACTCGACCAAATCGCTTCAGCCTTCTTTGAGATATTGAGCCAAACGTGTTCAGCAGCAGAATGACTCCAGGGACCTTTGCGGTTACATTACATTACATGATTATTGCTTTAGGTCCAGCGGACTCTTCCGAGCCAAATCAGGACCCCGACAACCCCTGATCCGCATAAAAGATCTGCTGAAACAACCCTATTGGTAAAACTGAAAGCTCTCCACCAGCCAGTCTCTTTACAATAAAGACATCCCACGCAGGGGACGCTGAGGCTGTACTCTAATTTATCGAACCCCCGTTTACAAAAACAAAATAGAATACAAACATCATTATAAATTATTAACAAAACACACACATATAAAATGCCTACATTGCTAAACAATAAAATCATAGGAAGCCCTAGTGACCACCCGGCAGAAAGCGTCCAATATTCCCAAGCTGATCCAACAGACCTCATACACAAATAAGGAGTCTTGTCCCGGCAGAGTTTTCAAGAAAAAAGGTAGATGACTGGTCTAGCGAAGAAGAAGACTGATAGAACAGAGAAGAAATGAGAAAGAGCAAATAAGAAAGACAGCGACAGTGGGAATTTAAAGCACTAAATTTCCAGAAAGTGGGGATACTATTTATACTGAAACCCCCGGCACCCCAACGGGGTAGCTTTGCGGTACAGTACAGGGAGGCACGGTGAACTAATGTTAGTGCTTTGGCTTGCGGATCTGAAGGTCCCGGGTTCGAGCCCTGTCCGGGCCATTGTGTTGTGTCCCTGGGAAAGACACTTTACTCCCGTTTCCTACTCCTTTGGATGAGAGTATAAACCGAGGTCTAGTCTGTGTCGCATGCACTCCATCATAACGGACTTTAAAGATCCTGACGCTCATGTCCTAGACGGGTGAGTGCCGGCAACAAGAACATACCCAGCATTTGGCTGCAGCGTCTTCAATAAGTTGAGGTTGGCAGCCCCCAACGAAAGAAGAAGAAGAAGAAGAAGAAGATTGTTGTTGACATATTGCTACCTGTAACGGACGCGGTTCGTACACTTTTTTGTAGGAAGATGGTGTGACGTCACTGCGCTATTTTTCGAATAGTTTGTGAACTGTTGTTAGAGCAGAGACTATACATCAGCCTTAGTGACAGGACGTGGTTGCTCTAGAAAGACCTGATTCTTTAGGAATTACTTTTGCTGTATAAAGAATACAGGTATTTATTGTTATTATTATTATTAGTGGTATTTATAATGAACTGCTAAGCTATCTTTACGGAAAGGGAAAATATTGCTTTTTGTAAATTAGTACGTTTAGGGTACAGAAGAACCCATGTTTGAGAACAAAGTTCGATAACTCGTGTCAATATTTATTTGATCATGTGTATACATGTATGTGTGACTCAGTTTGTAATTATGATGCCATTTTTATATTCATTCATATGTGAAGATATGGGGCTGAAATAGGAACGTATTTCAGTTGTATAATTTGTATATCTAGTGATGAATGTATGGGTATAAATATGTTATAAAATGGAGGTGAGCTGTGTTGTAATATTTGGCTCATAGTCCATTGTGTGTAGCCTATGCAATGTGTGTACAGTGCAGAGGGCTATACTAGGTATTGTCACAGGAATGGTGACAGTAGTGATTGTGGTGATTGTGGTGGCGTGTAGAAGACATTCTACAAAGGGAAATGATCCTTACTCAATGTGAGCTATAAAGACATACAGTCTCTTTAAGGATAAGAGCAAAAATTTACGATTGTGTACATGTTGTATACAGCGGAGCGGTTAGGGAGCCAAGAACCCCTGATGTGCGGCGGATGGATTTGGTCCCCATGACATCCCTGGCTTGACCGGATGTGGACACCATCATCGCCGTAGCTCTCCCTCGGATACCATCACTGGTGCAGAATTGCAACAACGGTGCCGAGGTGAATTTCCGGACCAACGCCACGAAGACAACTGCAGCGTCTTCAGTGTGTGGCTGTGACCCCAGCGTCGGCTGTGAATACCGCGCCGGGAGTGTTTGATCCGGGAAACACGGTCAGTAGGCCTAAATAAAAACTGTGACATTTTCTGTGCTTCGGTGCTAATGGAAAGAGAAGAGTCGAGTGACGTCCTTAGAAAGGACAACGACTTCTGCTAGCGTTGAACTCTGACAGTAAATACGTGCACCCATCAACTTAACTGGGTAAAAGTACTACACTAACTATGTGTGATTATTTATCAGCTGTGTGATTTATTTATATGCTGGAAAGAGTCGTATGATTTAATGTATCTGTGAATTTAATGTATGTGAAGATGGTTTAGTGTATATGTGAATAATTGAATGAGAATAGAATAACAGAGGGCAAAGAGAAATAGCTGTGTATTCTTTGTCTTTGTCTGTAAGTACGTGTGTGGCAGTGTATGAGTATAGTAAACAGAGATAGAACACACACCTTATACTGAACGTCAGACAGCCACACTCACACACTCATTCATTACACCATAAGTAGTTTTACAAATATTTATTTAGATTATAATACACAAAAAACCCATCGTTACATTTGGTGACCCTGCAAAAGCAAGCAGAAATTGAATTAGCGAATAAACAAGCAGATGTTGAGTTAGAGAAAGAGAAAACAAAACAAAAGGAATTTGAGTTTCGTTCTGAACATAGACCTGAGGAACAAGATACGGGTTTTGGAAACAGAGGTAGAGATAGTACTTCTTTTGGTGCTAGACCTGTTTACCCCAAGTTGCCTCTTTTCAAAGAAAGACAAGATGACATAGATTCATACCTTTTTCGTTTTGAGACTCATGCTACAGCCCTTGGCTGGGATAGAAGCAAATGGGTTACATTTCTTTCAGCTTTGTTAGAAGGTAATGCACTGAACTTATACCACAGTCTTGCTGCAAATGGTCAGGTTGATTATCCAACATTGAAAGACAATTTGCTTAAGAAGTTCCAGTGTACTGCTGAAGGTTTTCGCAAGAAATTCCGTGAAGTCCGACCAGACTCAAACGAACCTTTCCAAACATTTGGTATTGAACTGAACAGATTGTTTGATAGGTGGATAGCTTTGTCCGGTGTTCCTAGAAACATGCAAGGAATAATGAATCTTGTTTTAGGTGAGCAGTTTCTAGAATGTGTGTCACAAGATCTTGCTACTTTCATTCGCGAGCGTGGACTTGTCACATTGGATGATATGGTTAAAACTGCTGAAAGTTATCGTCTTGCTCGTCCCGGAAAGAACTTAGCACGCAAATCGGCTGCTACAATTTTCGGTTCAGTAGGATCAGTTGATGTAGCTGAGGAATCGCAAGCTGCTGCTGGCTCTGCAGATTCTCGCGGTGGTTACTCCAACTATCGAGGTCGTGGCTATTGGAGAAATCGTGGTGGTTTTCAAAAGAAAGACCCAACATACACAGATTCGAACCAAAAGGTCGAAGGTCGTTTTGATCAAACTCGGGGATCTTATAGACGTGGACGTGGAGGTGGTTCATTTTACACCAATTTTGATAATTGCCCTCTTTGTGATGGTAAAGGTCATGGTCCGAAACAATGTCCCCTGCGAAATAGTCAAAACCCTTGCCCTGTTTGCAACATTGGTGGTCATACTAGAAAAGCTTGTCCCTTTGTTGTAATGAAAGCCACAGCTTCAGATGATAAGACTAATAAATCAAGCTCAGGTTGTGCAGTTGTCCCTGTAGACTCTGAAGTTGTTTGTTCTGTTTTTGATCAGACACCTGGTCACTTGCATTTAGAAGTTGGTTCTGTAAACTCTACTGCTTGCTCAGTTCTGCGAGACACAGGTGCTACCATTTGTGGTGTTCGAAAACGTTTGGTTTCTGATGAGCAGTATGTACCAGGTACTGTTCGTTGTAAAACTTTTGGTGGAGAGATAAACATTTATCAGCAGGCTAAAGTTGTTGTTTCTTGCCCATATTTTGTTGGAGAGTTGGTTTGTTGTGTTCTTGAGGATCCAGTTGCTGACTTGATTGTAGGAAATATTCCAGGTTTGATTGTTCAGCAGACCCAAGATACCAAAGTTGCTGCTGCTGCTGATGTCCCTGTTGCTGCTGTCACTACTCGTGCTCAGGCTAGGAAGCAGGATCTCCCGCACAAACCTCTTGTCACTGTGTGCGATGACTTGAAGGTCACTCGTGTTGAACTTATTCAGTTGCAGAAAGATGATGCTACTTTGCAGGGTTGTTTTAAGTTAGCTGTTTCAGGTGAAGAAAAAGTTGTTGGTTCTGCTACTTATACTTTTTATTTTAAAGATGATATTTTGTACAGAAGGTATCAGAAATCCAAGGATATTTTGCATCAGGTTGTCGTTCCTGAAAAACTTCGTACTTCAGTCATGATTGCTGCGCATGATCAACTTTTGGCTGGTCATTGTGGAGTTCGTAGAACTTTGACTAGGATTCTGTCCCAATTCTTTTGGCCTGGTGTTTCTGCTGATGTGAGTGCTTATGTTCACACTTGTGACATTTGCCAGAAAACAATTTCAAAAGGAAAAGTTCCCCCTGTTCCTTTGGCGACTATGCCTCTTATCTCGACTCCATTCGAGAGGGTCGCTATTGATCTAGTAGGGCCTTTGTCTCCTCCATCTGTTGAAGGTCACAGATATATTCTGACTTTGATTGACTTAGCTACTAGGTTTCCCGAAGCTGTTCCTATGAAAGACATTTCTTCTGTTGCAGTTGCTGAGGCTTTGATGAGTATTTTTTCAAGGTTAGGTTTTCCCAAGGAAATTCTTTCAGATCAAGGTTCTCAGTTCAACTCAGATTTGATGAAACAGTTTCATGCTTTGTGTGGTACTCAAGCCATACGTACTTCGCCCTACCATCCTCAAGCAAATGGTACTGTTGAACGGTTTCATGGCACTTTGAAATCTATGCTTCGAAAGGTTGTTCATTCTCAACCTAAAGCTTGGCATCGCTATCTTCCTGCATTGCTCTTCGCATGTAGAGAATTGCCGTCAGAAAGTACAGGTTTCAGTCCTTTTGAACTGATGTTCGGTCGCAAACCGAGAGGTCCCATTTCTCTCATTGCTGATTTCTGGACCGAAGATCACAACTCTAGTGATACATCAGCGAAGCCATTGTACACTTACCTCTTTGACCTGAAGAATATTATTTCTGAAGTTTGTGAAATTGCTTCCCAAAACTCTGCAGATTCGTCTGTCAAGAACAAAAGGTACTTTGATCGTCGTGCAAAGGCACGAACTTTTTCTGTTCATGATGAGGTACTCGTTCTTCTCCCCACTGACGCTAACAAACTTCTTATGACATGGTCAGGTCCTTATTTTGTACAGGAATGTCTTCATCCAGATTATAGAATTCTTGTGAAAGGCAAGTCGAAGATTTTCCATGCAAACATGCTCAAACGATATCTTCGTCGTGTTGATGCTGCTGTTGGTGTTGTTGAGGATACTACACGGTTGTCAACAGGTGTTTTGGTTGACTGGTCTTCCATTTCTACCTTTTTGCTTCCAGATGTCGAGGATGTTGGGCCTCAGTGTGTTGTTCCTCATGCTGACGTTTCAGATTGGCATACTGTCCCATCAGTGGCTATTGGTGTTGTCCAAGATGATGATGATGTTGGTGGTCTTCCCACTATTCCTCTCATGTTGTCGTCTGTCAATGACGAGGACATTTCTAAGATCGATTTCAACAATGATCTCTCTGATTCTGATGGTCAGTCCCTGTATTCAGTGTTTGCAGATTTTCCTACGGTGTTGACATCGAGACCCGGTGCATTCAATGGAAATCTATTCCTTGACGTCAAACTTACGACTGATGTTCCAGTTCGTCGACGGGCTTATGATTTACCTTTCTCTTCCAAGCAGGTAGTCGTAAGAGAAATTCAAGCCATGCTTGATCTGGGTGTGATCGAGAAGTCAAAGTCTGCATATTCATCACCTGTTGTCTTGGTTCAAAAGAAAGATGGCGCTTGTAGATTTTGCATTGACTACAGAGCCCTCAACAAAATTACAGTTTTTGATGCGGAGCCTATTCCAGATGTGGACGAGTTGTTCACAAGGCTTGCGAACAGTACGTTTTTCACACGTATTGATCTTTCTAAGGGCTACTGGCAGATTATTGTCAGCCCGGTGGATCGTCACAAGACGGCGTTCGCAACGCACATTGGTCTCTACCAATGGATTAGAATGCCTTTTGGTTTGGTTTCTGCTCCTGCAGTGTTTGCCCGGATGATGAGGATGCTCGAACTTGATGAGGCCAATTCCATGAACTTCTTTGACGATGTTTTGGTTCATAGTGCTACTTTCCAAGATCATTTGGTGCATGTTAGAGGAGTTTTGAACAAGCTGCTTCACTACAATTTGACGGCGAGACCGGCTAAGATCGCGTCTGGCTACAAAAGTCTGGAGTTTCTTGGACATGTGGTGGGAGAGGGGATGCTGCGTCCAGAAAAGAAAAAGATAGAAAAGATTTTGGCCATCCCTACTCCGACTACCAGAAAGCAGGTCCGTTCCCTGTTAGGGCTGTTGAGTTTTTATAGAAGATATGTCCCTGCTTTCGCAACTATCACGGCTCCCATTACCGATCTCACAAAGGAGACGAAAGCGCGCACAATTGCGTGGACTCCTGCTTGTGAGGAAGCGTTGGTTAAGATCAGACACATTTTTTCTTCTGCGCCTGTTCTTCAGTTACCTAGGCTGGACCAACCTTTCATTTTGCGCACGGATGCTAGTTCTACTGGCCTGGGTGCTGTGCTGCTTCAGGAGTTGGAGGAAACTCTTCACCCCGTGTCATTTGCGAGCAGAAAGTTGCTCGACAGAGAAACCCGATATAGCACGATAGAAAGGGAATGTTTGGCTATTGTTTGGGCTATTTCGAAATTTTCAAAATTTCTCTGGGGGGTTGACTTCGTCCTTCAGACTGATCACAGACCGCTGACGTACTTGCATACAAGTCGCTTTAAGAATTCTCGCATCATGCGTTGGTCTTTGTCCTTACAAGAGTTCAGATTCACTCTTGAACCACTTCCAGGTACACAGAATGTGTTCGCGGATCTGTTGTCACGCGCTGATCGTGATCAATCGGTTCCATAGATCAAGGTTTCGTGGTCGTTGCTGTGTTTTGACATTATCCTCAGAACTTGTAAAAAATAACCTCGGTCGGTTCTTTTTTTCTTTGGGAGGGGGGTAGTGTAACGGACGCGGTTCGTACACTTTTTTGTAGGAAGATGGTGTGACGTCACTGCGCTATTTTTCGAATAGTTTGTGAACTGTTGTTAGAGCAGAGACTATACATCAGCCTTAGTGACAGGACGTGGTTGCTCTAGAAAGACCTGATTCTTTAGGAATTACTTTTGCTGTATAAAGAATACAGGTATTTATTGTTATTATTATTATTAGTGGTATTTATAATGAACTGCTAAGCTATCTTTACGGAAAGGGAAAATATTGCTTTTTGTAAATTAGTACGTTTAGGGTACAGAAGAACCCATGTTTGAGAACAAAGTTCGATAACTCGTGTCAATATTTATTTGATCATGTGTATACATGTATGTGTGACTCAGTTTGTAATTATGATGCCATTTTTATATTCATTCATATGTGAAGATATGGGGCTGAAATAGGAACGTATTTCAGTTGTATAATTTGTATATCTAGTGATGAATGTATGGGTATAAATATGTTATAAAATGGAGGTGAGCTGTGTTGTAATATTTGGCTCATAGTCCATTGTGTGTAGCCTATGCAATGTGTGTACAGTGCAGAGGGCTATACTAGGTATTGTCACAGGAATGGTGACAGTAGTGATTGTGGTGATTGTGGTGGCGTGTAGAAGACATTCTACAAAGGGAAATGATCCTTACTCAATGTGAGCTATAAAGACATACAGTCTCTTTAAGGATAAGAGCAAAAATTTACGATTGTGTACATGTTGTATACAGCGGAGCGGTTAGGGAGCCAAGAACCCCTGATGTGCGGCGGATGGATTTGGTCCCCATGACATCCCTGGCTTGACCGGATGTGGACACCATCATCGCCGTAGCTCTCCCTCGGATACCATCACTGGTGCAGAATTGCAACAACGGTGCCGAGGTGAATTTCCGGACCAACGCCACGAAGACAACTGCAGCGTCTTCAGTGTGTGGCTGTGACCCCAGCGTCGGCTGTGAATACCGCGCCGGGAGTGTTTGATCCGGGAAACACGGTCAGTAGGCCTAAATAAAAACTGTGACATTTTCTGTGCTTCGGTGCTAATGGAAAGAGAAGAGTCGAGTGACGTCCTTAGAAAGGACAACGACTTCTGCTAGCGTTGAACTCTGACAGTAAATACGTGCACCCATCAACTTAACTGGGTAAAAGTACTACACTAACTATGTGTGATTATTTATCAGCTGTGTGATTTATTTATATGCTGGAAAGAGTCGTATGATTTAATGTATCTGTGAATTTAATGTATGTGAAGATGGTTTAGTGTATATGTGAATAATTGAATGAGAATAGAATAACAGAGGGCAAAGAGAAATAGCTGTGTATTCTTTGTCTTTGTCTGTAAGTACGTGTGTGGCAGTGTATGAGTATAGTAAACAGAGATAGAACACACACCTTATACTGAACGTCAGACAGCCACACTCACACACTCATTCATTACACCATAAGTAGTTTTACAAATATTTATTTAGATTATAATACACAAAAAACCCATCGTTACACTACCAACGGCCAGACGGACTGACAGGCCGACATATCTGATTCCCGACTATGTCAAAGTATTTGCAGATAAGTCTGGACCTACAAACAGCTCTAACGGATTGCAGCACAAAATGTCTTCCGATAAAATAGATCAGTTTCTGTGTTAGGCCCGATAACGACGGAAAAACAATTATTTTCATCAACATTGTTGACAATCCGGGGGCTTTGGTGGCAGGCAGGCAGTAGATCGCGTTCTTTAAATGCTATTACCTTTTGACCTCGATAAGGGGTGAGCAAAGATGTGGGGGAGTTGACGTTATCCACACTGATTACAAGTGACTTTAGGATGCCCTGACCGCTTTTTTTAATACATTTTACAAACAGACCGCCGTTTACAGTACAATGAAATAAGTGGGCAAGAAAGGAAGAAAAATGAAGAAGATGAAAAAGTCGAAGAAAGAAAACCCAAAGAGTTGTGAATGGTGCAAAAACAATTTGCGCATCCTGTATTAACGTTGATGACATTATCATTATGATCCAATGCAAAGGCTTGGCACACGTTGACGGCCGCAGTTAGTTGCGAGATTGGCAAAGAAAGTGGAGCTGTTCCTATGCTGAGGGCTTTTGACAAGCGTATTCCAGGTGACGAGTACATTACATTACATAATTGTTGCTTAAGGTCCAGCGGACTCTTCCGAGCCAAATCAGGACCGGACAACCCCCAATCCGCATAAAAGATCTGCTGAAACAACCCTAGTGGAAAAACTGAATGCCCTCCACCAGCCAGTCACTTTACAATAAAGACATCCCACGCAGGGGACGGCTGAGGCTTCACCCCAACTAATAGAATACAAACATCATTATAAATTATCAACAAAACACATACATATAAAATGCCTACATTGCTAAATAATAACATCATAGGAAGCCCTAGTGACCACCTGGCAGAAAGCGTCCAATATTCCCAAGCTGATCCAACAGACCTCATACACAAACAAGGAGTCTTGTCCCGGAAGAGTTTTCAAGAAAAAGGGTAGGAGACTGGTCTAGCGAAGAAGACGATAGTATAGCAGATTGATATAACAGAGCAGGAATGAGAAAGAGCAAATGAGAAAGACAGAGACAGTGGGAATTTAAAGCACTAAATTTCCAGAAAGTGGGGATACTATTTATACTGAAACCCCCGGCACCCCAACGGATTGTCAGGTACACAATCGTGCCACACCAAGCCATCAAGTCGGAACAGAACGGAAAACGATGCTTAACGTCCTATTGCATGAGCGTTAAGGACGATCACCACGTCGCCACCCTGACAACAATGACCATCATCATCATCATATCAAAAATGAGATCCAACGGATCTTCTAGTGGCATAACAGTACCCAAGTCAAGTCAAGAAGTCTTTATTTATACAAACAGATGCACACATTCACACACGCACATACAAACACACTGTTACGTTGAAACGCGAAGGATAGTATGTCTGAAACGCGCACGATAGATCTAATCGTTTCGTTTCGCAAAGTATTCAATAATAGAGTGTATTTACCTTTGATTTGAGTTTGCGTTGTTGTTAGAAGAAGCTTTGTATAACGTTGATAATTTTCGTTAGTCGATATTATTGGATAATTCTCTAGATTTGCATGTTTACTGTCGATAGAAACTTCCCGATAAATGTCGAAGTTTGAGAACGTTCTTGGAATGTGAAGAGAGATTTATGACGTAAGTCAGTGATGACGAAGTTTTATTTGATTGGTTGTAGTGCGTCATTCTACCGTGTTCTAAATTGTTCGGGAGTATGAAGAGACTATATAAGTGCCGCACTGTTTCAAAAAAAGTAGTTGTTAGTGTGTGCTGTTGATAGTGAGTTGGAAAGTAAAAAGTTGAGAGTGAAAAGGCGAATGTATGCAGATGTTGATGTGTGCTGAATAAAAGTGGAAAACTTCATACGAAGACTCAGTGACTTGTATGCTGATTGAACGGGTTGCGTGGTGTTACGTTGAAACGTGAACGAAAGTATGTCGGAAGCGTGTACGATAGATCTAATCGTTTCGATTTGCAAAGTATTCAATAATGGAGCTTATTTACCTTTGATTTGAGTTTGCATTGTTGTTTGGAGAGGCTTTGTATAATTTCCGTTAGTCGATATTGTTGTAGAATCTTCTGGATCGGCTTGTTTACTATCGATCGAAGATTCGGGATAATTGTAGAAATTTGAAGGAACGATCCGGAAGGAGAAGAAATGTGTAATGACGTAAGTCAGTGATGACGATCTTTAGTTCGATTGGTGGCAGTACGTCATTTCTACCATGTACCCAATTGTTCCAGAAGAGAGAGAGGTTATTTAATCGTGTGCCGAGATTGTTGTTAAGATAGTGAAGTTGTTGCTAGTGATTTGGAAAGTTGCTGTGAAAGTTGTTGAGTTGAATTGAGAATTGTATGCAGTTGTTGGTGTGTGCTGAATAAAAGTGGAAAACTTCATACGTCGACTTTGTGACTTGTATGCTGTTTGGACGGGCTGTGTGAATAAACGAATCTGAGTTACACAACTATCAGGAATTCAAGCATCGGGGCTGAATCAGATACTGATAGAAAACACCAACATCAAACAGAGTGTAACATTTTGGGGGCCAAGCCGGGATTCACGCCATAGCCAAGGGTTCAACTGCTACAACAAGCGAGTCAACGTTACGAGAGGCAGTCATCGAGGGTAGCCGCCAACGAGTTGCGTCGAGAGGGGCCAACATACTGGGACTACATCCGATAGATTCGGGTTGACTGCAAGGGCGTGTAGTCGCCGAAGAGTTGTTTCGTGAGCGAACAACAGATCGGGACTACGTAGCTACCGTAAGACTACGTCGAGGGACAGTCTCGGAGCTACATCGCCAGTGTTACAGCGAGCGTCGAGCGGACGTCGCGTCTACTTCAGCACAGGAGCGTGTACATCAACACCAGCGTGGTGCAGCGTCGCATACGACGAGGACAGCGGGGCCTGCGTCAACGAAGGCGACTAGTGACAAGCATCAGCGCTACTGCAGAAAGCGTGCTGTTCTAGAACAGTCTAGAAAGGTACAGCACAGTCAAGAACTTTCCAGAAAAAGAACTCTACAGTCAAGAACTTTCTAGAAAAGAGCTTTCCAGAAGCATCAAGATGGCTGACTTCTGGCAGAAAGGGGTTGAACTGAATCTAAAAGGCAAACAGTTGACGGAGTACGTCAAGTCTCAGGAGAGAATACGAGAAAGAGAATTGGAAGAGAAGCGTCTAGAAAAAGAAATAGAACTAGAACAGAAGCGTCTAGAAGTAGAAGAGCAGCGTCGCCGTGAAGAACGAGAATTAGAAGAGCAGCGTCGCCGTGAAGAACGAGAATTAGAAGAGCAGCGTCGCCGTGAAGAAAGAGAAGAGCGGCGTCAAGAAAGAGAGATGGAAGAGAGACGATTAGAAGCTGAGCATCAATACCAGCTAGAGTTGGCGCGTATCCAGAACAATCAGCATGCGCCACAAGTCACCAACGACCATACGGCTCCAAAATTGCCAGCTTTCGTCGACGGGAAGGACCAGATCGACAGCTATCTGGCGAGATTCGAAAGGTTCGCCGAAAGCTACAATTGGCAACCTCGAGACTGGGCGATTCGACTGAGTGCACTTCTGACGGGGCAAGCTCTCGAAGTTTACACCAGACTGTCGAACGATGACGCCAAAAACTACGACGTCTTGAAAGAGGCCCTGTTGCAGTGCTACAACTTTACAGAGAAGGGCTACCGTAAACGCTTCCGTGAATGCCGGCCTAAGTCAGACGAGACGCCAAAGCAGTTTGTGGAGCGCCTGTCGTCATATCTACACAAGTGGGTGGAGTTATCAGGCGAAACGAAGGCTTACGACAGTCTCCATGACCTGATCGTGAAGGAACAATTTCTCAATGCCTGTCACAAGGACCTAGCGACCCACTTAGAAGAACAAAAGCTGCAGACGCTTAAAGATGTGACTGAGGCTGCTGAAAGATATCTCATCGCTCATGGGAAAACCCTGGGGCCACCCAGCGCGACGAAACATTTTCAGAAGACTGCAAACCATGGGAACCAGATCCAAGGGAGCCAGACGAGCCAGAGGCAGACGGACTCCACGCCACCTCCCAGGGAAGGGCATTCAAGGGGCTGTTTCACCTGCAACGCTACAGACCACAGAGCGGCTAACTGTCCTCAAAACAAAAGTAGCGGACAGCGGAGCAGTACGGACAATTCAGCGGCGGGCAACCGGCAGAGGCGGTTCTCCAATCAACGGCAAACCAGTAGATCTGACCATCAAGTGTGCGGCGGGAGCGTCATTCTTCCGAGTGAGACCAAGCGCACAGCTACTCCTGCGGACGTGCAAGAGTGCATGACCGATGGCCAACTTCTCCTTGCCAACGGAAAATCCATCCCCGTCGTCGCCAGCGCAGCGGTGACCGTACAGAACATGCCTGTTTCCAAGGGACGCGTCGGAAATCATGAAGTGACTGTTTTAAGAGACTCTGGCTGCAGTGGGGTCATCGTCAGAGAAGACCTAATCGCTAAAGAACAGTTCACTGGCGATTCAAAATGGACACTTATGGCCGACAGCAAATGTGTGAGAGCGCCAGTTGCGAAGATTCATGTCAACACCCCTTTCTACGTAGGCGAAGTCGAAGCGGTTTGCCTGAAGAAGCCGCTATACGATTTGATGATCGAGAATATCGACGGCGCGAGGCGACCCGACGACCCCGATCCAGAGTGGAGTCCTGCCTCAACTCAACACGTCGAAGTTGCGGAGGAGGATCCATTGCCGTTTCCCGATGGAGACCTTACAGAGCTGCTACGGGACAATGTGGTTACTCCGGCTCAGCCCTGCCGACCAGAGATCGTCGGTGCCGTTACTACCAGGGCCCAGGCCAAGAGAGACAAGACGTCTACGCCACTGAAGGTCGCCGACAACTCTAAAGCTGCCATCGTGGACAGAGATAAGCTGATCCAGCTCCAGGAAGCTGATAGCACTTTAAACAAGTACAGGAACCGCCAAGACCACGTGACCAAGGGCAGTGGCACGGTCTATTTTGAGGTGAAGGCCAAGATCCTGTACAGAATCTTCCAGCACCCGAGGGTCAACGGAGGTAAACCACTACGTCAAGTACTGGTACCATTACCCTTAAGGCGCCAGGTGATGGAAGTAGCGCATGACTCAATCATGGGAGGTCACCTAGGCATCAAGAAGACGTCGGACAGAATCCAGGCGGTGTTCTACTGGCCAGGACTTCATGCGGACGTCAGCCGTTTCTGCCGATCATGTGACATTTGCCAGAAGACCATACCTCGAGGAAGGGTCCCGAAAGTGCCTATGCAGAGGATGCCTCTGATCGACCGACCTTTCAAGAGGGTGGCCTTAGACTTAATCGGCGAAATAAGACCTCCGAGTGAAGAAGGTCATCGATGGGTACTGACTTTAGTGGACTATGCGACTCGGTACCCAGAAGCAGTGCCACTGAAGAAGATTGACACTGAAACTGTAGCAGAGGCACTGGTGGACATGTTCAGTAGGCTTGGAGTGCCTGAAGAGATCCTGACAGACCTCGGGACGCAGTTCGTCTCTGACTGCATGAAGGAGGTCAACAGACTGCTGAGCATCCGGCATTTGACTACGACACCCTACCATCCAATGTGCAACGGGCTTGTCGAAAAGTTCAATGCTACACTGAAGTCCACCCTGAAGAAACTGTGCAGCGAGCAGCCCAGACAATGGCATCGCTATATCAACGCCTTACTTTTCGCCTACAGAGAAGTACCGCAGGAGTCCACCGGCTTTTCTCCGTTCGAGCTGCTGTACGGAAGAACCATCCGAGGGCCGATGCACATCCTAAAAGAACTGTGGACGAAAGAAGTAGACACCCCAGAGGTGAAGAACAGCTACCAGTACGTGTTTGAGCTACGGGAGAAGCTGGAGCAGACTCTCGAGATAGCCAGAGAAAACCTGAAGAAGTCCCAAGACTGTGGAAAGCACTACTACGATCGTAGGGCTGTGAACAGGAAGTTCAAACCTGGCAACAAAGTGCTGGTGCTGCTACCTACTGATCACAATAAGTTGCTGATGCAGTGGAAAGGCCCGTACGAAGTGGAGACCGTGGTGGGGATCAACGACTATAAGGTGAAGGTCGGCCAGCATTCCAAGATATACCACGCCAACCTCCTTAAGCTGTACGTGGAAAGGCCATCAGAGACTGTGCATGCAGCAACAGCAGCTGAGATCGACAACAGCTTTGACAGCGAGGAACTGTTGGAACTGGGAGACTTCCACAGCAAAGAAGGCATCGATGACGTTAAGCTAGGACCAGGCTTGACGGAAGGTCAAAAGTTGGAGCTCAAGGACCTTATGGGCGAATTTCCCCATAGCTTCAGCGATGTCCCAGGCTCTACGACTTTGGTCGAACATGAAGTCTACACCCAGACCTTGAGGGAGCTGTTCCACCGTCCCGCAGAAGCCAACCTGACCGTGAGACCCAGCAAATGCATCCTGGGAGCTGACAACGTCAACTGCGTCGGACATCCGATGGAAGAAGGAGACAACGGAGGACGCACTGATTCCAGGGAAGCCCACGTGATCATCGTCTTTGACCCTGGGCCGATGACGACCGCAACTGACGAGGGCGTCGATTCCTTGCGAACGAAAGAACATTGACTGTGTGGATGAACTAAGAATATTGGTAATGACAGACTTGAAAATGAAAAACGTTGACTGGGTAAATGATCTGTGAACATTGACAGTATCCAGAAAGATTTGCAGATGAGAAACATTGACTGTGTGAATGAACTGTGAACATTGACAATATCCAGACAGATTTGAAGATGAAAACCATTGACTCTTTGTGAATGAACTGAGAACATTGACAGTATTCAGACAGTCTGAAGTAAGTTTTAATTCTGTACATTGTTTGTGCATTACGTTTCAACGTTGTTGAAAGAAATTGGGTAAATTTCTTCTTGAGTGGGGGGTTATGTTACGTTGAAACGTGAACGAAAGTATGTCGGAAGCGTGTACGATAGATCTAATCGTTTCGATTTGCAAAGTATTCAATAATGGAGCTTATTTACCTTTGATTTGAGTTTGCATTGTTGTTTGGAGAGGCTTTGTATAATGTTGATAATTTCCGTTAGTCGATATTGTTGTAGAATCTTCTGGATCGGCTTGTTTACTATCGATCGAAGATTCGGGATAATTGTAGAAATTTGAAGGAACGATCCGGAAGGAGAAGAAATGTGTAATGACGTAAGTCAGTGATGACGATCTTTAGTTCGATTGGTGGCAGTACGTCATTTCTACCATGTACCCAATTGTTCCAGAAGAGAGAGAGGTTATTTAATCGTGTGCCGAGATTGTTGTTAAGATAGTGAAGTTGTTGCTAGTGATTTGGAAAGTTGCTGTGAAAGTTGTTGAGTTGAATTGAGAATTGTATGCAGTTGTTGGTGTGTGCTGAATAAAAGTGGAAAACTTCATACGTCGACTTTGTGACTTGTATGCTGTTTGGACGGGCTGTGTGAATAAACGAATCTGAGTTACACAACTATCAGGAATTCAAGCATCGGGGCTGAATCAGATACTGATAGAAAACACCAACATCAAACAGAGTGTAACACGTGGATAATCGAATCCGAACTTACACTCATCAGGAGAATTCACGCATCGGGGCTGAATCTACTACTGATAGAAAACACCACCATCAAACGGAGTGTAACACACACACCCTCACATACCCACACACACACAAGTGAAACTCTGGCGTGTCGCGTAATATCAAATATAAAAAGAAATTGCTAACTGGCAACGAATCAGAACTTTGTTAAGTTGTTATCATCAGTGATAGAGGTTTGGAATTCTATTATGATCTATTATTATTATTATTATTATTATTATTATTATTATTATTATTATTATTATTATTATTATTATTATTATTATGATCTATTACTTTGTATTTCTGTACTTCTCCGTCTTAAGGACCGCCTCTCAGCGTTTCGCTTCACGCAGCTTCTTTTATCCAAGAACTACCTCGTCTAACTTGCCTATATGCCACGCGCATCTGGTAATAGCTGCAGATTATTGCATCTGCCATCTGCCACAATATCGACCCAGAGGGGATTATTGTGCACTCGTCTGTTTTGATAAGACCGAGGCCATAAATATGATGGACAGGCTGGTGAAAGGATGAACAGCATATGTGAAGCATTTAGTGAAGGATATAAGCTGGGTTTGGGTATATCGCCTTTCCTGCACGCAGCGTGACCGTCGCATTCGCCGCCAACTTGTACAAGTCTGAGCAGGTATACAGCAAACAAGTTTTTTGGGGCAATGAGTTCTCTTTCAAAATGTTAGATTCCTTACCTTTTTTTTTCCACGCATAAAGATTTTTTTTTGGCGATGACTTTATTCAGACATCGTTTTTTGCTTCGTCAGTAAAAAAAATCAGTCGCTTGATTTTCCGCAAGCCCAAGTGTTATTGTGAGGAACTGAGATTACCGCCAAATGACCATCTGTATGTAAGGCACTGATCCACAAATTCTAGCCATTGGCAGCTGGGAAAAGAGGTAAATATGTCCTACTATTTTCTCCTTCTCTGGAGGAAAGCATCGCAGTATATATGCTGTCACTACACTCTCAGTGGTTGTATGTTGTCCGAGTCTTTGTCATTTCCGAGGTGTGACTAAGGTGTATTGATTGTGTCCACACTGATGGCTTGCAATCCCAATAGTGGCAAAAGTCGACCATATCACTCTACGTGCCGGAAATATTGTAGTAGATTGCCATTCCATCACCAGGAGTATACCCCCCGTGGTAGTGCCGGGGGTTTCTGTATAAATAGTATCACCACTTTCTGGAAATTTAGTGCTTTAAATTCCCACTTTCGCTGTCTTTCTCCTTTGTTCTTTCTCATTTCTACTGTGTTCTATCTATTTACTAACGTCTTCGCTAGACCCGTTACCTGCCGTTTTTCTTGAAAACTCTTCCAAAACTCCTCTTTAGCGTATGAGGTCGGTTGGGTCAACTTGAGAATGTTGGACGCTTTCTGCCAGATGGTACCTAGGGCTTCCTATGACATTATTATTGAGCAATGTAGGCATTTTATATGTATGTGTTTTGTTGATATTTTATAATAATATTTATATTCTATTTTGGTTTCGTTTTTGTAAACGGCGTTTCTTTAGCTAACTAACTAACCATGAGTACAAATTGTGGTCGAAAGCTACTCTAACACCCTACTTAGAAGTGTGAAAATTACCGCATCATCAGCCTAGTCAGCCATTCCAGCAAAGTCGTCCTTAACAGGTTGAAACCCTAAGCTGAACAAATCATGAGCTGAGGAACAAACAGGATTTAGGGCAGGGCGAAGTACCACTGAACACATTTTCAACCTCAGAATAATCTGCGAAAAAAAAACAACCGTGGGAGTGCCGGGGATTTCAGTAAAAATAGTAGCCTCACTTTCTGGAAATTTAGTGCTTTAAATTCCCACTGTCGTCTTTCTCCTTTGTTCTTTCTCATTCCTATTGTGTTCCATCAATCTACTATACTATCTTCTTCTTCGCTAGACCAGTCACCAACCTTTTTTCTTGAAAACTCTTCTGGGACAAAACTCTTCATTTTGTGTGTGAGGTCTGTTGGATCAGCTTGGGAATATTGGACGCTCTCTGCCAGGTGGTCACTGGGGCTTTCTTTGATGTTATTAGTTGGCAATGTATGCAAGTTTTATGTATGTGTTTTGTTGATATTTTATAATGATGTTTGTATTCTATTTTGTTTTTGCAAACTTGGGTTCGATAAATAGAGAATAGCCTCAACGTCCCCTGCGTGGGATGTCTTTATTGTAAGTGACTGGCTGGTGGAGTGCCTTCCGTGTAACCACTAGGGTCGTTTCGTCAGATCTTTTAGGCGGATCAGAGTGAGTCCTCTTTCAGCGAAGTTATAGTCTTGATTTTGTGGTCCTGATTCGGCTCTTTGCAGTCCGCTGGACCCTGTAAGCAGTGAATATCTAACTAACTAAATATCTACAGCCCCAACATCTATGTCATGTGTTTGTAGACTTCAAGATAGCGTTTGACCGTTTCTGGCATGCAGCTCTGTGGGCAACCATGAGAGTGTACAACATCACCCCCAACATTATTAACGTCATCAAAAGCGTGTGTGACAAGGCTGCTTGTGCAGTCCTCCACAACGACGCCATTGGGAACTGATTCAGAAAAACAAAATGCGGGCTTCGAGGATACCTACTCTCTCCAACACTATTGTCTTCCTGGAGCGAATTATGTTAGATGTCTGCCCTTGCAGATCACAAAGGCACAGTCAGCACAGCAGGTAAAGTAATCTCTAACCTCCGTTTTGCGGATGACATTGATGGATTGGCTGGAAAGGAACAAAAACTTGAACAGCTGGTACAGAGACTTGACACCACCTCCAGAGCTTTTGAAATTGAAATAAGTGCAAAGAGAAAGCCAAAGTGATGACCAACAAAACCAGTGGCATCAATACGGCCATCAACGTCCATGGCCAATCCCCTCAACACGGTGCATAGTTTCAAATATTTAGGAGCAATTGTAACAGACAATAGGTCCCGACAGGACGTCCTCTTCAGGATCGCACGAACAACTGTTGCCATGAAAAGGTTGAAGCCAATTTGGAAAGACAGGACCGTCAGTCTACACTCCAAGGTAAGGATGCTGCGCTCCTTTGTCATATCCATCTTCCTGTACGCTTGTGAAACATGGACCCTCACAACAGATCTACAATGAAGAATACAAAGCATGGGAATGTGATGCTTCACAAGACTTCTAGTTATTTCCTATACCCAGCACATTACAGAAAAACAAGAAGTCTTGGATAGATGAACAGAGTACTTCTCTTATCTTTACAACCACACAACAAACGGAAAACATCAGTTCTAGCATGTCCCGAGGACAGAGAAGAAGAAATCATCCCAATTCTCCGAGAAGTTGAGGCAGGAGTCACCAGTGCCAACGCCGAAGAAGGAGAAGTCAGCGGGAGTGAACAATATACCCGCAGAATTGCTTCAAGCAAGAGGAGAAGCGATGATTGACGCCCTCACCATTAAGATCTGGCAGAGTGGGGACTGGCCTACACCATGGACCCAGTCGCTTGTCATCACTCTTCCCAAAAGGGATAACTTTCAGGAGAGTGAAAATTACTGCACCATCAGCCATCCCAGCCAGGTCCTTTAAAAAAAAATACTCAACAGTTTGAAACCCCAAGCTGAGCAAATCATAGCTGAGGAAAAAGAAGAATTCAGGGCAGAGCGAAGTACCACTGAACAGATTTTCAACCTCAGAATAATCTGTGAGAAATACCTACAGCACCAACAACATCTATATCATGTGTTAGTAGACTTTAAGACCTAGCCTGGCACGGAGCTCTATGAACAACCATGAGAATGTACAACATCAGACCTAACATAATTAAAGTCATCAAAAGCACAGTCAGCATAGGGTTGAGGTTGAGCAATCTCCAACCTCCGTTTTGCGGATGACATTGATGGATTCCCTGGAGAACAACAAGAACTTGAACAGCTGGTAATAGAGGCTTGACGCCACCTCCATAGCCTTTGGAATGGAAATGTCCTATTCTATCCCCTAAATCGAAGGTCGTTGGGGCACCACAGATGATCGTTTAACCAGCATAGTCCATGTTTCTCTGTCTTCAGCAACCCTCATGGCTTCGCTCGGTGTCAAGCCAGTCCATCCTCGAATGTTGTCCTCCCATCTTTTTTTCTCTCTCTCTTCTTCTGCCTCCGTCCACCGTCCCTTGAAGGACGGTCTTTACAAGGCCTGATACTCTGGTGACGAGGCCATACCATCGGAGTTTCCGTTTCTTCACCACTGTGAGTATGTCATCGTGTTGTCTAATGGCTTGTGTGATGAGCTGTCACGGCGTTTTAAACTGTTGATTGCTTTTGTAAAATGCCCAGAAGTCGTCTGATTTGTAGCATCACATCTCGGTCTGCACTTGTTGAAGATATCTGCTGTGATCCATGTTTCGCAATGAAATGGAGTTCAAACAACAATTAACTGAAATGTAGACTGATGTTTTTAAGTGGCCTTAATATCGCATCCATGTGTTACTACTGTACTTATGTAGCAGTTTACCTGCAGCATCCATTGATGTATCTGTTTTAAATACATATGTCTATTTTATCAGTAGTTTCACAATATTGTTGACTATACATGTTTTTTTAGTATTTAGTTATATAAATCTATTTATTATTTTATTTTTTTATTATTTTATTATTATTATTATTTTTAGTATCGTTAGTCGCATTAGATATTATTATAATATTCATTTTATTGTGTCTATTAATCTGTCACTGTCTTTCTCTGTTTCTTCTCTCTCGTCTCTCTTCTCTCTCTCTCTCTCTCTCTCTCTCTCTCTCTCTCTCTCTCTCACCTTTCTCTCTGTCCTCGAATCGATCTCTTGTCTATCTTCACAACCTCTGATTCTGCACATTGTACAAATTAGTTTGGAAAAAAAACACTCTTGCATCACACCATTAAGATTTTCTTGCCTCGCTGTGGTGTTGTTCTCCGATTTCGTTTCGCGTATTTATCGTCATTTTTTTTTTCCTCTTTCTGCTCTTTGGTCTTCTTCTTTTTGTCTTCTTGTTTAGAGTTTTGAAATAAGTTGTGAGCAAGGGCGTCTGGAATGATGTTTAATATCAACGCCAGAGAGAACAAGAGGTAAAGCCTACTAACAGTTTTGCGGTTGGAGGAGGATGGATGTTCCCTATGATCACCTCTCAACGAGAAGCTACCTAAATTTAATCCAGGTTTGTGAGCAGCGGGGTTCTCGTCATTGTTGAGACATTATCATTCCCTCTGTTGTAGCATGTAGATCGGCATAAAATAAAAAATATAATTTTAATTCTGACACTCCAGACAAAAGAGTAAAAGGACAAAAATGCATTTTCCTACAAGTTTTGGCAAGGGCTATAGTTTATTAACTTGTAATTAGGAGAATTAGGAGTGCAGGAACTTGCACAATTGAGGCAGACCAATATGCAAGGAACGGTGGACAGATGATGTGCATGATGATGATGATGATGATGAATGATGATGATGATGATAACAACAATAATACTAGTAAAATAGTATTAAATAAATAATAATAATAATAATAATAATAATAATAATAATATAATAATAATAATATAATAATAATAATAATAAAAGGAGATCGCTAGTACAAAAAATTCATTATTTTTATTTTATTATTTTTTTTGAATGAGAGGAACATTATTGAAGGGAGAGAGAATGAAAAAGTTTGGTGTCCGATGTATTCACACCAGTGAGTGGCCAAACTTCGGAATAGACACCCTTCTGAAGTGGCCGAATAATAACTCTGTAATCAGTTAGATAATAGATAGATAGATAGATAGAGATAGATAGATAGATAGATAGATAGATAGATAGATAGATATAGATAAATAGATAAGATAAGATAGATAAGATAATAGAGATTAAGATAAATATAAGATAAGAAATCTTAAGAGGACTACATTTTTTAACGGCTTTTAAACTACCGGTGGTGATATTATAGATGGAGAAGACAATATGGAACATGGAATTACCTACAAATTACCAAAAAAAGCTGTTTTTACTCGGTTTCATTCATTCTTGTTATAAACAAAATTTTTTGTGCCTGTAGATTGGATCAGACGGTGGGGGGCAGCTTAAGTTGACGTCAACGATTTCTTGATCCTAAATAATCCCATCTTGGCGATCCTTTTGATCCCAAGGGAACTGTGTGTAGGAGATTGTGTGTTGTTTGATGGTAGTGACGCCCCTTGCTTATGTGGTTGGCAAGAGATCTATATCTATATATTGATGAAAAATTGTTTTTGTTTTGTTTTGTTTTGTTTTTAAACGTGCAAACGGACGTTCCTTGCTGTCGAATGACAAGAGTTTATTTTTTTTCAATAAAGAGTAATTTTCACAAATGTTAATGTTCATTGGAGCTCCCTTTGCTATGGACATTGCAAAGCAATCATTTGGTTATTATTGAACTGCACTAGCATGCAGTAAACAACACCTGCGAAATAAATAATGACTGTAGGGCGACACGTAACACCTGGCGGGCCTCAGCAGTGTACCCGTAATTACAACCATTATTTATTCACATTCACACTTAAAGTTATCCTGGGAACCTTTTACTTTCAATGTGTACACTGGATAGTATGAGCAAAGATAGTAAGGTCACAGCTGTCAAATAAACGTGCCCGCAGCTTTAAAAAATATTTGTTTAAAACTACACCCACATGCGTGGTAAGAACCAGAAAATGCAGATCAATGATGGGGAGACCAAAGAAAAGAAGGAATAGCTGATGATAAAGGCGACGATGAAACAAAGACGGACAGCACAATGAGAACCATAATCTGAAACAACGAAACATGAAGTAAAATCTGTAAAATCAGCGTCACGTTTGTTGTTGTTGTTGTTGCTTGTTTTTTTTTTTTTTGTGTTTAAAAAAAATCCACAAACGTAATGGCAGTAACAGGGCTTCTTCTTCTTCTTCTTCTTCTTATTTGGAAAGACAGGACCATCAGTTTACATTCCAAAGTAAGACTGCTGCGCTCCCTTGTCATCTCCATCTTCCTATATGCTTGCGAAGCATGGACCCTCACAGCAGATCTCCAACGAAGAATACAAAGCATGGAGATGAGATGCTACAGAAGACTTCTGGGCATTTCCTATACCCAACACATCACCAACGACGGAGTCCGACAGACCATCACACAAGCCATTGGACAACACGATGACATGCTCACAGTGGTGAAGAAACGGAAACTCCGATGGTATGGCCACGTCACCAGATCATCAGGTCTTGCAAAGACTATTCTGCAAGGCACAGTGCAAGGAGGTAGAAGAAGAGGGAGACCGAAAAAGAGGTGGGAGGACAACATTCGAGAATGGACTGGTTTGACACTGAGCGAAGCTATCAGGGCTGCTGAGGACAGAGAAAGATGGGGTATTCTGGTTAATCGATCATCTGTGGTGCCCCTACGACCTCCGGGTTACGGGACAGGATAGGATAGGATATTGTTATTATTATTATTATTATTATTATTATTATTATTATTATTATTATTGTTGTTGTTGTTATCTGTAAAAGCAATACAGGGCCATATGTAAAATAGTAATGATTTATCATCACCTGTGAAGTGATAACTGTCTAGGCTTAGTGTAGTAATTAGCATTCACGCTGCTCAATCGGTACTGAGAGACTATCTCGTCTTTTTCGCGCACACTTTTACACACAATGTGTCACACATCTTTACACAATATGTCACACACCTTTACACAATGTGTCACACACATTTACACACAATGTGTTGCACACCTTTACATACCATGTGTCACACACTTTTATATACAATGTGTCACACACTTTTACAATGTCTCACACGCCTTCACACGCAATATCTCTCACACACCTTTACACACAATGTGTCACACACCCTTACACAATGTGTCACACACCTTTACATACAATGTGTCACACACGTACCTTTACACACAATGTGACACACAACTTCACTCATAATATGTATCAGTACAACTTATGTTAATCTGATGAATAAAAATTGATGCAACAACAACAACAACAAATCATAAAATGTCACCCACATTTACACGCAATGTGTCACAAACCTTTACATACAATGTGTCATACACATTTACACAATGTCACACACGATTACACACAATGTGTTACACACCTTTACATACAATGTGTCACACATCGTTACACACAATGTGTCACACACATTTACACACAAGGTGTCACACACCTTTACACACAAAGTGCCACTCACCTTTACACATATGTCACACTCCTTTAGACATGTGTCACACACCTTTACACATATGTCACATCCCTTTAGACATGTGTCACTCACCTTTACACACAATGTGTCACACCTTTACATACAACGTGCCACATACCGTTTTTCATGTGTCACACACATTTTTACATGTGCCACACACTTTTCACACAATGTGCCACACACATTTACACACAATGTGTCACACACCTTTACATACAATGTATCACACACCTTTACACACAATGTGTCACACACCTTTACATACAATGTATCACACACCTTTACATGCAATGTGTCTGTCGCGTTATATACATATTTTATATTAATATATATATTGATGTTAAAGGGTGAATGAATAAATTGAAAGAATTTTATATAAATAGAATCAATTTCCTCTTTTTACTATGCCTAAAATCGATAAGAAACAAGAAAATAATGTTGAGAAATAGAAAATAAAGAATAAAAGAAATTATTGACTATTCATTCGTCCTGTTTGCTTTTTTACAACTAAAAAAGAATACCACTGGTTGATGGTAGATGATATTTATTTCATATGATGTGAGGTGATACGATGAACCCGTGATGTCAAGGTTCTTATGTAAATATTATTATTATAACTTATCTGGCGAGGAAAGTTCTGATTTCCTTTGGTTGATATTAGTCTTGAAGTATTGCTCCTAGAACATTTAATCAGTCTCTGTCCTCACACTTGGCCAGGAGGATGATGCGTCGTCCAGCTGACTTCACATGGACGTCATAGGTATGGCGAATCCCATGTCATTAGTAGAGTAAGCATGAAGGATGGAGATAGATTTACATCAGGAGTCCAACGGCCAGAAATATAAAGAAGAATGGAAAATAAAAATCCTTTCCCAGCTCAGGATTCGTTTGTGGTGTCTACGACACGTGTTGTTTAGGATGAGACGAGCTTTTGAACCAACTTTATGACCTCAGTAATCCGAAATAGTGGTCTGGCGTAAACATACGTTCTTTGCCCTCCAAGATGGTCGCTCGAATGGTTTTTCTTAACGATATTTCCCACATCCAGCCAATCGAAAGGATAGTACACAAATTGTCTATGGTAACAATACTCTAAAAATGAACTACACTAAATAAAATCAATGTCGCATACTGCGTCATTCCGAAAACAATATTATTATCGTCACTGTCTATGACGTATTGTCTATGACGCATTGTCTGGACTATAGCAGAATATCGAGGATGCGTAGAGTAGGCGCTTGTATCGCGACAATATCCCCCCCGCTTAAGTGAAAAATCAAGAATGCAATTTTTCCTTACACTTACATCGAGCGGCTGAGATAATCTGCCCCGATATTGTCTTTGCCTGGAATGACTCGTACAGAGAAGTTATACTGTTGGAGTTGTATGGTCCATCTCATCAGCCGTCCGTTTTCTGTCCTTGCTTTTTGCAGATATTGTAGAGGCTGGTGATCTGTTTCAATAACAAACTTTGTTCCAAACAGGTATTGTTCAAACTTCCGTATTCCCCATACTATTGCCATGCATTCCTTCTCTATCGTGGCATACCGGCCTTCAGTTTCACTCAGCTTCTTGCTGGCGTACGCGATTGGTTGTAAACCATCCCCATGGTCTTGCATCAGGATAGCGCCAATGCCTCTGTCTGATGCGTCCGTCCTCAGGACGTACTGTTTCTCTGGATCAGGGAGACAGATGACTGGCTTCTTGCACAACTCTCGCTTGAGTGACGTGAATGCTTCTTCGCATTTGTCGTCCCACTGAACTCGTTCAGGATGCCCTTTTTTCGTCTTTTCAGTCAGCGGCAGTGCGAGCGTAGCGAAGTTCGGCACGAACTTCCGATAATACCCTGCTAGACCCAAGAAAGCGCGCAAGTCTTTCTTCGTCTTCGGTGGTTGCGCGTTTCTGATCTTTTCAACCTTGTCCTCTTCTGGTTGAATTGTACCTTGACCAACTATGTGTCCTAGAAATGACAGGCTCTCAAATCCAAAATAACACTTGGAAGGTTTTGCTTTCAGATTGCACTCATGTAATCTATCCAACGTTGCTTTGAGGACTTGCACGTGCTCCTCCCACGTCTCAGTTGCTACCATGACGTCATCAATGAAATTACTGACTGCGTCTTCGTTCAGCGGTTTCAAAAGTTTCCTCATCATGCGTGTGAAAACAGCCCCAGCGTTCTTCAACCCAAATGGCATCACAGTCCATTGAAATTGACCTTGCGGTGTAGTGAAAGCGGTCTTCTCTTTGTCTTCTGTTTTCATAGGGATTTGCCAGTATCCTTTTGCGAGGTCTATCTTGGAAAAATATTTCTTCTTGCTCAACTTGGCAAATAGCTCATCGATGTTAGGCATTGGCTCGGCATCGAATCTTGTGGCTTGATTCAATTTCCTGTAGTCAATACAGAATCGGTTGTTGCCGTCCTTCTTTTGTACAAGTACTACAGGTGCGCTGTATGGTGATGCTGCTTGTTCGATGACGTTCATTTTCAACATTGCTTCAACTTCTTCTCCGATTGCTTTTATCTTAGAATATGGCAGAGGCTGAGAGGGTACTGTCGAACAAATATAACTCGATCCTGTTCCATTGGGATATTACACTCTTGCAACGATGTTTTCCCCGGCAAATCTGTCAATACAGACTTCTTGTGGTTGCAGATTTCTGTAAGCTCTGTTCTTTGCTTTTCTGTCAGTTTGTCGGACAAATGAACATCTGCTGGTCCTTGGGTATTTTCCAGCTGAATCACAGGTATGCTATCTTTTGTTCCAGTAGTATCTTTCTGTTCATGTTCGTCGATCATGACAACGGCGACAATATGAGTTTCCACTTGCTTTTCTCTTTCAACGTACAGTTTCAGTGCGTTAGCATGGTAAATCTTCTCATTGTCCCCTACTGCAATCTTGTAGTCACATTCATTGATGCGGTCAGTGACGACATAGGGACCTTTCCATAGCATCTGCAGTTTGTTGGCTTTATCAGAAACAAGCATGAGAACTTTATCTCCAACGTTGAATTTTCGTGCTTTTGCTTTTATGTTGAAATGTTTCGCGTGTTTAGCGCTTGCTTTTCCAAGGTTTTCTCTGGCGATTTTACAGGTTTCTTCAATTCTGTTACGGAGGTCGATCACATACTGAAATGTGGTCCTAGTTTCTTCCGTCTGTTCTTCCTGTGTCCAGAGCTCTTTCAGAATCTGTAACGGTCCTCGTACAGTTCGTCCATAAAGAAGCTCAAAGGGAGAGAATTGTAGTGATTCTTGCGGTACTTCTCTGATAGCAAATAGAAGTGCAGGAATAAACCTGTCCCATTCTTTTGGTTGTTCTTGACAAAGATGTTTCAGCATACTTTTGATGGTACCATTGAAACGTTCCACCAACCCGTTGCATTGTGCGTGTCTTGGTGTGGTCCTCAGGCCTTTCACACTCAATAGCCTGTTCACTTCATCGGCTAAGGATCCTACAAACTGAGATCCGTTGTCTGTCAGAATCTCTCTCGGAATACCTAAGCGAGTCCACATTTCCCACAATGATTCGGCCACATCTTCGGCTTTGATGGATCTTAATGGTTTGGCTTCAACGTAGCGTGTAGCATAGTCCACCATGGTGATTATATAGCGGTGCCCCCTGTCGGACGCTGGTAAGATAGGTCCGATGATATCCACCGCCACACGATCAAAAGGTGTGTGGATTATTGGCATCTTGCCCAACGGCAGTTTCCGAACTTGACCCTTCGGTGACGTCCTCTGGCATATGTCACATGACGCGCAATAGCGTCTGATGTCTCCGCAGATTCCGGGCCATACGAAATCGTTCCAGATTCTCTTCCTGGTTTTGGTTACACCCAGGTGTCCTGACATCGGCGTGTCATGGGCCAATCGTAACACTTCGTTGCGATATTTCTTTGGGACAACAATTTGTTTGGTCTCTTTACCGTTTTGGAGAAAAGTACGGTACAAAATTCCCTTTCTCCAGCTGTAGGTGGTTTTAGAAGTTGACTTGCGCCCTCCTTTCCCATGCTTGGTCTCATTGTCAGCTAGCTTCCTTGCTTTCTCCAGGGTTGGATCCTCCTTCTGAGCTTGTCCCAACTCCACTGGAGTGACATCCCCGAGCAGAGAATTGGATGTTTTCAATGTTCTATCTGTTTTCCCCACAGAAGCTCTAGTTTGCATTGCTGCGCACACTTCTCGAATAGCGTAAACTGGAACAGGTGTCAGGTTCCCATCCTCAGACTTACGGTAGTTCCCTACAAGAACTTGCTCTACCGGTTGCTTCATAACGGCCACAACGGTCTTCCCTTCAAAGAATGGTGTGTTCATGTGTACCGTCGCAATTGGTAGTGATAACTTTGCAGGCGACGAGGCCATCACTATCTCAATGGTCTCTCCTGACAAACATCGCTCGGGTACGAGACTGGAATCGACGATGGTGATCGACGCTCCAGTGTCGCGCAATGCCGTCGCTTGCTTCCCTTCCACTTCTACTTGGCACTCCGGCGAGAACGGTATCGCCGTACATAATGAACAGAGCTTGCCGTGACTCTGTACATCTTCCTGCCTTATACTTCCAGCTATTGCGGCGGCTGCTTTGTTTTCTTTCCCTCCTTTTGGGCATTGTCTCGCCACATGACCTTGCTGGTGACAAGTATAGCAGGTTACTTCAGGCCTCCTTGTCCTGACGTTGTGGAGCTGCTTCTGCGTTACCTCCACCTTCTTTTTATCTCCTTCCTCATCTTCTTTCCTTCTACTATGCTTGAGTCTATCTCCGAATCTATTCCTGGGTCTTTCATGATCAGACATAGTGGCTTGCTTTGCTGATTCGTATGTTAAAGCAAATCTTATTGCATCGCCCATCGTCTCCGGCTCCTTTTCTCTGACAAAACGCGCTTGCCGGGGGTTTTCAGTATAAATAGTATCCCCACTTTATGGAAATTTAGTGCTTTAAATTCCCACTGTCGCTGCCTTCCTCATTTACTCTTTCCCATTCCTGCTCTGTCCTATCACTCTGCTATACTATCTTCTTCTTCGCTAGATCAATGACCTACCTTTTTTCTTGAAAACTCTTCCTGGACAAGACTCCTTGTTTGTGTATGAGGTCTGTTGGATCAGCTTGGGAGAGTTGGACGCTTTCTGCCGGGTGGTCACTAGGGCTTCCTATGATTGTATTATTTAGCACTATAGGCATTTTATATGTATGTGTTTTGTTGATGATTTATAATGATGTTTGTATTCTATTTTGTTTTTGTAACCGGGGGTTCGAGTAGTTGGGGTAAAGCCTCAGCCGTCCCCTGCGTGGGATGTCTTTATTGTAAAGTGACTGGCCGGTGGAGGAAATTCAATTTTCCCACTAGGGTTGTTTCGGCAGATCTTTTATGCGGATTGGGGGTTGTCCGGTCCTGATTTGGCTCGGAAGAGTCCGCTGGACCTAAAGCAGCAATCAATCAATCAATCAAACGATCAAACGGTATCCCACTAAGAAACTTTTCTTGCAGTATCAAATCACGCAGATCGTCATATGTGTTGTCTTTCCCTGCAAGTTCTTGCCATCTGGATAACCATAGATCTAACTTGGTAGCGTACTCTTGTGTTGATTCTCCTTGCTGTCTTCTGGCCTCTCGAAATTTTTTCCGATATTCTTCTGCCGTCAGCTGGAATCGGAACAATAATGATCGCCGTAATGTTCCGTAATCGCCGGCATCAGCATCACTCAACATAGAGTAGACTTCCCTCGCTTTCCCTTTTAGCAAGGTGCCTAGGCGAGGAGCCCATTGATTAATTGGCCATTCTTGAATCTTAGCCGTTCTCTCAAATGTGCGTAGATAATCTTCCAGATCATCTTTGTCTTCCAGAAAAGGTAGTTTTATCTTCAGTTTTTCCTGATAAAACTGCGATGAACGAGAATCCGACGGATCGGCAGCATTGTCGTTGGTGTTGTCACTGTTCACGTGACGTATTCGTTCGAGTTCTAATTCATAATCCAATGTTGCTTTGTGTTTTCTTTCATCGATTTCAGCTTGACGCTTCCTTTCTTCAGCTTCAACTTCAGCTTGTCGCTTTCTTTCTTCAGCTTCAGCTTGTCGCTTTCTTTCTTCAGCTTCAGCTTGAGCTAAACGCGTTTTCTCTTCCTTGACGTAATTGACAAGATCTGGACCCGACAACCCCAACGCTTCTCCTTCGGCCTTAAACTTTAAGAAAGGATCGTTGGCTTCCATTGCTTTCGCTTGAGCACGAGTCGTTGTCATTTACTGATTCCAAAAATGTAATACGACAGGAAAGAATAAATTAGCGTTCGAGAAGTTCCGATTTCGTCACGCCGATTACGTCACGTCAATGACGTTATTTTCCCGAGGAGGAAAAAAATACAAAATGGCAACTCTTTGAAATATCTTCGAACAACCCCAATGGATTCGTTATAACTATACGCTTTTACTGCAAATTCTGTTATTTGCTATTCGCGTATTAACAGCATAAAACCAAGAACTTGAAAAGAAGAGTTTTGTGTATCCGGCAATGGCACTCTCTTGTTAACACCAGTTCTACTTCGAACTCAAAGATTCTAATTCATTCTTGTAATGTAATTAGAATTGTGATAACGTGTCACTGTCTAGGCTCGAATCCAGTAGCTAAACTTATCAAATTCACAAAAGTTATCCTGCTACCTTTACCTTGATTCGCCTAATAAGATCAACTGTACGTGGCCTTATTTGATTGCCACACAGATACAATCCACCCTGGATGATACACCTGTGTCTCAGGGATTTACTGTGTGTATATTTATAAATTATAAAATACACTCTAGTATAACTCGCGGTCCGTTCCTTTGTGGCGGATGAGTTTACTAGACCCTTCTGCTAATACTCTCTCACTACGAGTATTCTTCTAATTTTCTATGTCGCTCTTACTTCGGCGAACAGAAATGTTAGGCTACAAAAACTGACTTAATGATCCTGTGTGATTATTCCGTTTATCACTGATCTATTAAGCGCGACGCTACTGTCTGTCTACTGTTCGGTCCGTTGAACATAGAACATTTACCTTACCTTCAAAGGTGACTAGTAGGTCAACAAGTTATTTAGTCTTTATACTAAATTATAACTTGTTATCTCTCTCCTTCTAATATTGACACAGGTCCTCGTGTCTCCGGATTCACTATAACAACAAATACTATAGGATTCCAATATTAGCTTCAAACACTCAATCGGTTAAGACTGAGATAATAAAATAGACCACCGTTCTGCCTATTCTTTTACAGCATGTAATACCCGAAATTACTGCTGAACATTTGATTGACAACACGTACTGGGAGTCGTTTGCATAAGTTTATAAATATGCAACCTAATTATATCTGTAAATATAACTGGTAACTTATGATCGACGTGGGAAGCTGATGTTACATTGGTTGGTAAGGTAGTCCATAAGTCCGCCCATTTGTAAGAGCGGCTCCCTCCAACCTCCCGCGTTGAACAAATGAATGATACAATGATAATTTACATGTACAATGTAGTAAATATCATCACCACCAGTGGTAACACGACTTAAAAAGTGATTGTGACTCCAACTATCACGAGACGAGCCCCCATTGTCGCGTTATATACATATTTTATAATAATATATATATTGATGTTAAAGGGTGAATGAATAAATTGAAAGAATTTTATATAAATAGAATCAATTTCCTCTTTTTACTATGCCTAAAATCGATAAGAAACAAGAAAATAATGTTGAGAAATAGAAAATAAAGAATAAAAGAAATTATTGACTATTCATTCGTCCTGTTTGCTTTTTTACAACTAAAAAAGAATACCACTGGTTGATGGTAGATGATATTTATTTCATATGATGTGAGGTGATACGATGAACCCGTGATGTCAAGGTTCTTATGTAAATATTATTATTATAACTTATCTGGCGAGGAAAGTTCTGATTTCCTTTGGTTGATATTAGTCTTGAAGTATTGCTCCTAGAACATTTAATCAGTCTCTGTCCTCACACTTGGCCAGGAGGATGATGCGTCGTCCAGCTGACTTCACATGGACGTCATAGGTATGGCGAATCCCATGTCATTAGTAGAGTAAGCATGAAGGATGGAGATAGATTTACATCAGGAGTCCAACGGCCAGAAATATAAAGAAGAATGGAAAATAAAAATCCTTTCCCAGCTCAGGATTCGTTTGTGGTGTCTACGACACGTGTTGTTTAGGATGAGACGAGCTTTTGAACCAACTTTATGACCTCAGTAATCCGAAATAGTGGTCTGGCGTAAACATACGTTCTTTGCCCTCCAAGATGGTCGCTCGAATGGTTTTTCTTAACGATATTTCCCACATCCAGCCAATCGAAAGGATAGTACACAAATTGTCTATGGTAACAATACTCTAAAAATGAACTACACTAAATAAAACCAATGTCGCATATGCGTCATTCCGAAAACAATATTATTATCGTCACTGTCTATGACGTATTGTCTATGACGCATTGTCTGGACTATAGCAGAATATCGAGGATGCGTAGAGTAGGCGCTTGTATCGCGACAGTGTCACACACCTTTACACTCAATGAGTCACACATCTTTACACTCAATGTGTCACAGACCTTTACATACAATGTGTCACACATTTACACAATGTCTCATACTCATTTACACACAATTTGCTTTATTCTTTAATGGTAGATATTTTCTTCGTAGGTACGTTTCTTTGTTGGTAGCCTAATCTTTTGATCTGGCTTTCGCTAAGGCCGTGTGTGGTTTGGGTCTGAGATATGCTTTGCATATAATTAATTGTAGACTGCCCGATATGCTGTTTGGAGAGTTTCAGTGAGGTGTAGTCGACCCTTTCCGTACTTCATGCGTGATTTGTTCCGGCCCCTTTCTATATACTCGCACAAACACCCACCCACCCACACCCACACCCACACACACACACACACACACACACACTCACACGCCATCGCCTATCTTCACCCGTAACCTTCTCTCTCTCTCTCTCTCTCTCTCTCTGGTGAAAGAGAGACAAAGCATTCGGACTGGTAAATCTCCTTTTGCATTTGTGCTGAAATTTGTAGTCTTGTATAGTTCTAAGTTTGGAATTTTGTAGTCTTCTTTCTGGTGTGTATTTCTTTTTTCTTGGGTTTTGCATCAAATTTCGTTTGTATTGTTGGTAATTTTATTTGTATTGCATATTTTGTCATTTTTAATCTGAGTTCACATGATCGCGCTGAATCTCCCACCCCATCCTTCCCATTGAAACGAACCTGTTTTGTGTTTATTCAATAAAACGTCTAAGTCTAAGTCTCTCTCTGTCTCTCTGTCTCTCTGTCTCTCTGTCTCTCTCTCTCTGTCTCTCTCTCTCTCTCTCTCTCTCTCTCTCTCTCTCTCTCTCCCCAATGTCTTGAAAGAATGAATTAGATCAGAGCATAAATAACGTTTGCGACAATGGAGGCACTTTTTTTAGACGTATGACCGGAAGTTGTAAAAAGGATAAATAACATTCTGCGAAATTACCACATATTCTTGTAGACAGCTGACCCTAAGTTCTAGAGCGCATGACACTCGTGAAGTCTTGTATATGAGGGCCAGAGCCTTTAATACCGGGTTTTATTTAAATCAGGGTGCTAGGAAGCGGCGACACAAAGTCATGTCCCCAAGGAATGGTGGTTAGCTTTACACAATGTCTGACATTGTCTGGGGGTGTCGGATAGCGCAGTGGTTCAAGCACTCGCTACTGTGTCGCATGTTAAGCATCGTCCAGTGCGGTTAGCATTTGGGTGGGCGACCGCAAAACGTGAAGCGACAAATAACAACGCCCCCGGTTGACTCAGCTGCGACTGAGTACCTACTCTCTTAAGGGTGGGGAAGGTAAAGCAGCGAGGGAGAGAGATGGGCATCACCCTCATTAAACTGGCCCAAGATAAGTGTGATCTCCAACATCACGCTCCCCTACGGCCACAAGGCTATGGGACTACCTTTACCTTTTTTTTACCACATTGTTTGGCAATGTAAGATGATACTGTCAGATGATGCTGTCAGATGATGCTGTCAGATGATGCTGTCAGATGATACTGTCAGATGATGCTGTAGGGATATTTTTTTTAGAATTGTGCGTAGGTTCTGAGTTGTTAGGAACTGTGGACAATAATTTCAGAGAGATATTTTCTGTAAGGACAATGAAGTCAAGAGTTTGGTTTTTCTTGGATAAAGTCAGTATGAAGCCATGGAATTGTGTGCCCGACTTCCAACAACGATGAAACTAGAAAGACGATGTTGTATGTTTTTCAAAAATGTGATTTTTGGTAATGTCCTAACAGATAGCGATTGTGTCTAGAAAGTTGAAGTGTACCCTGCGAGCTTCGTTTTGGAGGAGTGGCGATGAAGTTCTAGGATTGCGTCCTCAATTTTTGTGTTTCTTCAAATAATTGTGGCGTGTTGAGAGATATAGTGAAGAAAGCGAGTGTTGACGAGTAACCAATAACAAGGGAGACAAAAAGCGTGTTGCAAGGCGTAGTTAGCAGTTGTCCAGCCTTATCCCATGAGACAGGAGTGAAAACGATAGCATGTTGGATATCATTCCCATAAGACGCTGTCCTCCCGTGGACAGAGACAATGATAGGAATGGTCTTTCCCCTTCTCTGCTACCGCTAGATACAGTTCGTGGATATGTGCCATAGATACAGCTGTACATGTGTGCCATAGATACAGTTGTACATGTGTGCCATAGATACAGATGTACATGTGTGCCATAGATACAGATGTACATGTGTGCCGTATATACAGATGTACATGTGTGCCGTATATACAGATGTACATGTGTGCCATAGATACAGATGTACATGTGTGCCATAGATACAGCTGTACATGTGTGCCATAGATACAGATGTACATGTGTGCCGTATATACAGCTGTACATGTGTGCCATAGATACATTTGTTCATGTGTGCCATAGATACAGATGTACATGTGTGCCATAGATACAGATGTACATGTGTGCCGTATATACAGATGTACATGTGTGCCATAGATACAGATGTACATGTGTGCCATACATACAGATGTACATGTGTGCCATACATACAGATTACATGTGTGCCATACATACAGATTACATGTGTGCCATACATACAGATTACATGTGTGCCATACATACAGATTACATGTGTGCCATACATACAGATTACATGTGTGCCATACATACAGATTACATGTGTGCCATACATACAGATTACATGTGTGCCATACATACAGATTACATGTGTGCCATACATACAGATTACATGTGTGCCATACATACAGATGGCCATTTCGCCGTGTTCTCAGCTCGTCAGTGTGTCTGCTGGGCTTCCTAAAATTCAAGGGACTGATTTTCCAACAGCATGAGAAGGCGCCTGGATCACATCCTCAGCAGAAAAACCAAACAAAATATTTTCATGGGAAAAAAATATATCAACAAATTCAAAACTGTAGGCCTATATTGTGAGTCCCTAAACATTGACCATGTCAAAGTCTAATCCTTGGTGGATGTTTTGAATTTACAAACAGTCTCTGTGAGTCTTTGGAAGTATATGTTTCCAGTGCTGACGTCCACAGTCCTCCTCCTGACAGTGATAGATAAGAAGACAGACCTACCTACTGAGTAGTGACTATGTCACCGAAACCTACACGGTATCGGTGATTGTAGAGCTCATTATTAAAGATGTAGAACTGTGTGGTGAAGTTTCCCAGCGATTTTGTCGGTATCCATAGACAGTGACCATGTCTATCAAGTCCAGTGGTTCATGGCGGGAGTACCGCTATGAGAAACTGCGGCGAGGGGCCGGAAATGACTCGGGTAAGCCCACCAGTTCTGTCTGTCTATCTGTTTGTCTGTCTCTCTGTCTCTGTTGCTCTCTGTCTCTCCCTCTCTCTCTTTAATTTTTTTTATTTTACAATTTTATTAAGGATTAGCTGTAAGACAGGTCCATAGGACCTAATGCTATTATCCTATTAAAGGTTTCGACTTCTCTCTCTCTCTCTCTCTCTCTCTCTCTCTCTCTCTCTGTCTTTTTGTTCTTTGTCTTCTCTGTCATTCTTTCCCTCTGTCATTGTCCTTCTGTCAGTCTCTGTCTGTCTTTCCCTCTGTCATTCACCTTCTGTCAGTCTCTGGCTTTCTTCTCTCCCTCTCTCTGTGGATGCGGGTGTTTTGGAGTGGATGTATGTATGTATACTTTTTTTTATTACGTATATGTGTGTGCGGATAGGTTGAAGGTGTGTGGGAGTGAGCACGCGCGTAGGTGAGAGAGAGAAAGAAAGAGAGAGACTGCGTGTGCGTACGAGCCTGTGTGTGTGTGTGTGGGTGTGTGAGGGTGTGTGTGTGTAGGTGTGTGTATGTGTGTGTGTGTGTGTGTTTGGGTGTTTGGGTGTTTTCGTGCATTTGGGCGCGCGTTCTCTCTCTCTCTCTCTCTCTCTCTCTCTCTCTCTCTCTCTCTCTCTCTCTCTCTCTCTCTCTCTCTCACGAAAAAAATTGCATTATCGTAGTTTTGCATGCGTTTCTCATGATGGCTGTCGCGGTGCGACGTGAAATAAATAAGAAGTAGGGCAGTGATTAAGATAAATACGTAGATGGACTCGGATTGGTAGATGATCCTAGTAAAGTGTGTGTGTGTGTGTGGAGCGAGCGGTTCCATAGCTGCCAAACCGGCCAGAACCAGTTGGTGAGCTCTCAAAGGTTTGAAATGCGAAGTCGCAATGTGACAGGGGTAAGAACGAGGCAGAACAGAGGGAGAAAGCCTTGGAGAAGGTTGTTTCTAAGTGTAAAGCTGTATTCTCTGAAGGTGATAGAGGACGTAGGTAAACCAGAAAAGTGTTTAATACGTGACAGTAAGAAGGGACAGGAAGTGTGTTATAAAGTATAATAACTTGTAGTCCTTCTTTTGTCGGAAGTGGTAGTACCAGGGAAGCTTATTGCTGGGACCTGTCAACGAATAATTAGTTGTCAGTAAGATAAGCTGAGAATAGTGTTTGCCAGTGTCATTGACGCCAGTTAGGTGTGAGTTTATGCGACGGCATAATATGCAGTGACAGCTGGACTCATTATTGGGTAGCTACTACTAGCGCAGGATAGGCCTGTGCCGGTGACTTGCCACACGTTGGAAGTCAGTTCTATCTACCTTTTGTCACTTGGCCAGTGATTCTCTGTTTCTCAGTCAAGAGCCGAATTGGGTGAGTAATGCCTGAATATTTGGTGGTCCTGTATTGTGCGCGCATGCTTGTGAGAGTGCATTACCTGTGTGAGGGTGGACGGCGTGGTTGTGTAAACAGGGAACGTATGTTGCGTGAATGCTGGTGTACAGGGAGAGTTGTATGCTAGCGGGTGGAAGGTGGAGTATGAGAGGGAGACCTGTCTTGGTTGCCTCCAGTGAATTCTGGTTATGTTTAGGCCTTGAATTGGTATGATAAATGGTATTATGATATGCTTACATGTATTATGAATAGCCAGATGGCATGTAATCTCTTTTTCAGGGTTTTTCTTATTAATGCATATATATTGTTTATTGTGCGTCAAGATTGACAGAATTGACGGAGAGAGGACACTCTAGGGGAGTGTGGAGAAGAGGGGGGAGGGGGTGATCGTCGAGGGGGATGGTAGGGATGGTGAGGACGAGGGGGGATGAGACATTGTACTGTAGCCTGTCATAAATGGTTGCAGGCTCGCGGTGTCACCTTACATCATCGCCTTGAGGATCTCTTTGTTTATCACCGATCTTCACATCATTCTTCTCATCTTTCATCGTGACGGCGGCCATCATGCCGGACTCCTACTACGGCGTCATGGAATGCTGCTGGCCTGGTCTTCTCCGGATGTCAACAAAGCCACGTGATGCAACGCAGATGACAGTGGTGTTGTATAACCATGGGTGCTGACTTCACTAGGACTTCTGGCAGTTAGTCTGCTATTGTATCAGCGGAAGTCTCATCTGGGAATTCAGGCCAGTACCGTCCTTTCATACCATCCCCATTCATTCCCCTCCCTCCTTCTTATTATTGAACAGTTTATTCTATAATATATTGAGAACTTGGTGCAGTTTCTGTGCAGAGAACATTCGGTAGGGTTTGTGGAACTCTGGACATTATTATTTTCCAGTAACTGTGTTACAGAGACTCTGGGACTTACATGCAAGAATTCTATTCTAGATGATGTGTTATTATAATTATTATTATGGGTATGCAAGTGGGTATGCATGTTGTATGAATAAAGTGTGACAGTGATTGTGATCATCCTCTTCTGTTATCATTTTGTGGTTTGTGTTTGTGGTTGTCTCTTCTCGTCTCAACAACTATAGGTGACCGCCAGCGGACATTTTGATTGAGAGTGTGACAGTTATATGTTTGTACGATAGCGAGAGTGATTGTGGTCCGCTGTTGCGCGTCAAATGGTGGAGATGCCGGGGACCTAGTGTGGTGTAGACCAGCTAGCCCCATAGTTACCTAGTTGTTGAGTGTCTTGTCCTGTGTGTGTCTGTTTACATCTCGTCGTGTGTGGTTGCCTGTGCTGATCCTTAGTGTGCTTGTGTGGGTGATTGAATGCGCGCCGGTGGGTGGTTGGAGTCCGGGAAGCTGTACGGCGAAGGGACCCAGGACCACCAAGTGTTCGGGCGTACGACATTACTTACACTTTCGTGCTTCGTGATTAGTAGACAAGCGACTGATGAGTTGCACCACTGCGATTTAGTATAGTTGTTTGGAGTAGGTTGTTAGGGTGTAGATTTAGAGTTAGGATAGATTAGAGTATAAGGTAGGCAAAAACTTTGGTCAGTATTTTTATTATCATGTCTTATCAAGGAGATTTAAGCCCTGTTGCTGCACATACACGCAGTCGTGAGCAGGCAAGATCAGAGAGGAAATCTCGAAGAGACTTGAGTGGGAGAAGGAGGATGGCTGAAGTGTATAGAACCCCTTCACCCTCGGTGGGGGATTATCCTGATGTTCCTAGCCAAGTCTATGGTTCTCTCTATCAAGTAACCAGTACCACAGAGTCGATCACTAGAAGTGAGGCGTACATGGATACAGAACTAAAGGTCATAGCATCTGGAGAGTACACATTTAGCAAAATGGGCTATGGGGGTGGTACTACAGACGCAGGAGGTTATGGCGGATTTGGTGTGTCACGAGTAGGCCAAGATGCCCCGGTAAGCAAGGGGGAGGATGTGGGACTAGAGAAATACCTAAGGATAGGCAAGGATCTTGACCTGAAGGGCAAAGATCTTATTGAGTTCGCTGAAGAAGAGAGCGAGAAAGATAGACTTTTTGAAAGAGAGGAGCGAGAAAGAGTGAGACAACTTGAGCTAGAATTAGCCAAGATTAGGGTTCAAGAACCTAAAGCCAACACCGACACCCAGTTCGAGTCAATGGGATTTAGACTTCCATTTTTGGAAGATAAAGATGATTTGGAATCCTACTTAGCTCAATTTGAAAGATTCGCAAAAATTCAAAATTGGAGGAAAGATTCATGGGCTGTCAGGATGGGTACTCTGTTGAAGGGAAAAGCTCGACAGGTGTATGTAGGTCTGACTGATGAGGAAGCAGCAAACTATGATGTTCTGAAAGAAGCATTGTTGATCTGTTTCAAACTTACAGCAGAGTCTTACAGGAAAAAGTTTCGCACGACACGTCGTGATGGGAACGAGACCTACAGACAGCTGGTTGCCAGGTCCAGGTTATACCTGTCAAGATGGTTGAGCTTAGCAGGTAAGACTGCTACCTTTGATGATTTGCAAGACTTAGTTCTCATGGAGCAACTAATGGATAATTTGCCTGCAGACTTATCCACATTCATCAGAGAGAGGAAACCAGGAAATGTAGAAGAGGCTGCAACTCTCGCTCAGCAGTACACCGACGCTCGGGCGGCCATTACAGTGTCCGGCAGGAGACCTCAGCAGGAAAGGGGAAGTCAGCAGTCAGCGAGGGATAATTTGAAGACATCCAATGTCACGTCACGTAGAGACCAGACGGCGTCCAAACTCTGCTACAAGTGCAAACAGCCAGGACATTTTCAGAGAAATTGTCCTACATTGCGGAGGTCAGGGGGAGGAGTAAGCAACGTGACAGAGGCTAGTGCTATGCCGCAAGTGAACGAGTTCAGATGTGAAGTCAAAGTGAATGGAATTCCGACATCAGCTTTGCGTGACACAGGCGCTGAAATCCTATGTGTCAGACAGGAACTGATAAAGAATGGTTTGACCGGATGGCAAAGAGACGTTTTCCTTGCATCATCGAACCATGTGGAACGAGTTTGGACAGCATGGGTAGATTTAGAATCTCCATATTTCACCGGAGAAGTGGAAGCAGCTCTGATCCCAGGTTTGATGGTTGGGGTGCTGATACCCAACTGCGTCAAAAACATCTCAGGAGAGAAGTTTGATGTTCCAGTGTTTCCAGTGCAACGACACTACAGGTGTGCCGCTCCGGTCCAAACCCGGGCTCAGGAAAAAGCTGAAAAGGAATTACCTGGAAAGTTGGTAGTGTCAGAACCCACGCAACTGAACATGACACCACGGAAACTGCAAGAGCTCCAGAACGCAGACGACTCATTGGCCAGAGTTCGCCACTTTGCTGATGAGAAGTTACCTCACATACAACATCGGACTGGTAGGGTAGCTTTTGTCCGGAAAAGAGGATGTGTGTACAGAGAGTACTCAGGACGTGATGGAGTGGATTACACACAATTGGTGGTGCCCAAAAGTTTAAGGAAAGAAGTCATGCGACTTGCACATGATCCTCCCATGGGTGGTCATCTTGGTACCAAAAAGACCCAGGACAGAATATGGAACCAGTTTTATTGGCCAGGGATGTGTCAAGACATTCGCCAGTACTGCCGAACGTGTGATACCTGTCAGCGTACTACACCTAAGGGCAATGTGCGAAGAATACCCATTGGATCTATGCCCATTGTGAAAGAGCCATTTCAGAGGGTTGGAATTGACTTGATAGGCCCCATCAAACCATCTTCTGAAAGGGGGCATCGATATATACTGGTGGTGGTGGATTTCGCAACAAGATACCCTGAGGCGGTACCTCTCAGAAGAATAGACACGGACACTGTAGCCGAAGCTCTTTTTGAGATGTGGACGAGAGTGGGCGTACCAGAGGAAATCCTTACGGACAATGGAACACAGTTCGTCGGCGAGGTGATGAAGGAGATCAACAGGACTCTGACCATCAAAGGATTGCGTACAACACCATACCACGCCCAATGCAACGGCTTGGTAGAACGTTTCAATGGGACACTGAAGAGCATGTTGAGGAAATTATGTCAGGAGCAACCTCGAGAGTGGGATAGATTCATTCCAGCACTGCTGTTTGCCTACAGGGAAGTCCCGCAAGAATCGTTGGGGTTTTCCCCATTTGAACTACTTTATGGCAGAACAGTTCGTGGGCCAATGCAGATTCTACGACAGCTCTGGACAAGGGAAGATCAGACTCCTGAACGTAGAACGATCGCGGAGTATGTGGTGAACTTACGCAACAGGATTGAAGCAACGTGTGAGTTGGCTCACCAAAACCTGCGGCAAGCCACTACGCGTCATGCGAAGAACTTCAATGCCAAAGCAGTCGATCGGCAATTCAAAGTGGGCGAGCAGGTGTTATTGTTACTACCTACAAAGAAGAACAAGATGGAAGTAGCATGGCAAGGACCGTATGAGATTTTACAGCGAGTTGGTCAGTGCGATTACCGCATTCTGCGGAACAGGAAGAGGTGTTTATATCACGCCAACCTACTCAAGCTGTACCATCCAAGGACGGTGTCGATCCCAACAGTTGGAGTGGTGATTCAAGAGGAACAGGAAGAACCATTGGAAGCATCAGGTTATGGTCAGGAGGTACCACTGATTCCATTGCGTGCAACCGAAAGACCAGGAGATGTAGATATCTGCCCGGATCTGGATAACGTAAAAAGGGCTCAACTACAAAAACTGTGTGGAGAATTTGGAAAGGTACTCGCCGATCTTCCTCAGAGGACAGCAAAACAAGTGGTCTGGACGGGGGAGTGCCAGAAGGCGTTTGACCAACTTAAACGGTTGTTGACTAATGAGCCTGTAGTCAAACTCCCAGACTTTGAGAAAACCTTCATCTTGAGAACCGATGCCTCGGATCAAGGGATAGGAGCCGCGTTGCTGCAGGAGAGTGAAGATGGACTACACCCCGTGGGGTATGCCAGCAAGAAACTGCTGCCGGCCGAAAAGAAGTATTCGACCATTGAAAAGGAATGTTTGGCGGTGGTTTGGGGAGTCAAGCGGTTCGAGCCATATCTGTTCGGACGACACTTCATCATCGAGACGGACCATCATCCTCTTCAGTATTTGCAGAGAACGCAGCCAGCAAATTCTAGACTGACAAGATGGGCGCTGCAACTGCAAGTTTACTCATTTGAAGTGAGAGCGATCGCAGGAGCAAAGAACTTGGAAGCAGATTATCTGAGTAGATCCATGGAATGAGGAATGAAGTTGAACTCAGCAAGCTTCGTCTTGAGGGGGAGGTTTGTCGCGGTGCGACGTGAAATAAATAAGAAGTAGGGCAGTGATTAAGATAAATACGTAGATGGACTCGGATTGGTAGATGATCCTAGTACAGTGTGTGTGTGTGTGTGGAGCGAGCGGTTCCATAGCTGCCAAACCGGCCAGAACCAGTTGGTGAGCTCTCAAAGGTTTGAAATGCGAAGTCGCAATGTGACAGGGGTAAGAACGAGGCAGAACAGAGGGAGAAAGCCTTGGAGAAGGTTGTTTCTAAGTGTAAAGCTGTATTCTCTGAAGGTGATAGAGGACGTAGGTAAACCAGAAAAGTGTTTAATACGTGACAGTAAGAAGGGACAGGAAGTGTGTTATAAAGTATAATAACTTGTAGTCCTTCTTTTGTCGGAAGTGGTAGTACCAGGGAAGCTTATTGCTGGGACCTGTCAACGAATAATTAGTTGTCAGTAAGATAAGCTGAGAATAGTGTTTGCCAGTGTCATTGACGCCAGTTAGGTGTGAGTTTATGCGACGGCATAATATGCAGTGACAGCTGGACTCATTATTGGGTAGCTACTACTAGCGCAGGATAGGCCTGTGCCGGTGACTTGCCACACGTTGGAAGTCAGTTCTATCTACCTTTTGTCACTTGGCCAGTGATTCTCTGTTTCTCAGTCAAGAGCCGAATTGGGTGAGTAATGCCTGAATATTTGGTGGTCCTGTATTGTGCGCGCATGCTTGTGAGAGTGCATTACCTGTGTGAGGGTGGACGGCGTGGTTGTGTAAACAGGGAACGTATGTTGCGTGAATGCTGGTGTACAGGGAGAGTTGTATGCTAGCGGGTGGAAGGTGGAGTATGAGAGGGAGACCTGTCTTGGTTGCCTCCAGTGAATTCTGGTTATGTTTAGGCCTTGAATTGGTATGATAAATGGTATTATGATATGCTTACATGTATTATGAATAGCCAGATGGCATGTAATCTCTTTTTCAGGGTTTTTCTTATTAATGCATATATATTGTTTATTGTGCGTCAAGATTGACAGAATTGACGGAGAGAGGACACTCTAGGGGAGTGTGGAGAAGAGGGGGGAGGGGGTGATCGTCGAGGGGGATGGTAGGGATGGTGAGGACGAGGGGGGATGAGACATAATACTGTAGCCTGTCATAAATGGTTGCAGGCTCGCGGTGTCACCTTACATCATCGCCTTGAGGATCTCTTTGTTTATCACCGATCTTCACATCATTCTTCTCATCTTTCATCGTGACGGCGGCCATCATGCCGGACTCCTACTACGGCGTCATGGAATGCTGCTGGCCTGGTCTTCTCCGGATGTCAACAAAGCCACGTGATGCAACGCAGATGACAGTGGTGTTGTATAACCATGGGTGCTGACTTCACTAGGACTTCTGGCAGTTAGTCTGCTATTGTATCAGCGGAAGTCTCATCTGGGAATTCAGGCCAGTACCGTCCTTTCATACCATCCCCATTCATTCCCCTCCCTCCTTCTTATTATTGAACAGTTTATTCTATAATATATTGAGAACTTGGTGCAGTTTCTGTGCAGAGAACATTCGGTAGGGTTTGTGGAACTCTGGACATTATTATTTTCCAGTAACTGTGTTACAGAGACTCTGGGACTTATATGCAAGAATTCTATTCTAGATGATGTGTTATTATAATTATTATCATGGGTATGCAAGTGGGTATGCATGTTGTATGAATAAAGTGTGACAGTGATTGTGATCATCCTCTTCTGTTATCATTTTGTGGTTTGTGTTTGTGGTTGTCTCTTCTCGTCTCAACAACTATAGGTGACCGCCAGCGGACATTTTGATTGAGAGTGTGACAGTTATATGTTTGTACGATAGCGAGAGTGATTGTGGTCCGCTGTTGCGCGTCAATTGCAACTGCATATTATGCGTCTATTGAATTTGACATTTATGATTGATGTTTGCTTGAATTATTCGCCATTTAATCTCGTTTAAAATTAAAATGAAATAAAATATCGCCCCTCTTCCCTCAACTTTTCTTCTTCCCCCTCTTCCCCAAACCATATGCACACACGCACGCGCCAGCGTTCACGCACGCACACACACACACACACACACACACACACACACACACACACACACACACACACACACACACCCACACGCACACACACACACTTCGGAATGGAGTCACTAATGCAATTCTGTACCTTCTGTCACAATATGACGTTAATTATGATTACGGGGAAGAAGCAGATGGGTTATGAGGCACTTGACTAATTATATAAAAAGGGTAATCTAATTCCGTTCGTATTCCTCGGCCAATTTCTAAAGAAACAACCTCTCCTGTGTTAGAGAGCCTGGTCATTATCAGAATAGCCTGTATTTTAAATTGAACAGACGTAAGCTAATTTCTAGCTGTACCTCACAGACGGCGCATGTGCTTGGTCTGCATCAGTTTGTATTGTTTA
>JBAHVR010000414.1:645000-715000 GCA_036898135.1 Oncomelania hupensis | reverse complement strand
TATGTTTCGAACAGATCATTGAATGCCTCGCTTTGAGGATCCAGACCGATTTCGCGTTTACAAGAGCTCATGGACTTCCCGCAGCTTTAGAAATTGTAACCGGAGGGTTGTATTCAATGTTGGAAATCGGTTTAATTGAAACTAATGCTTTTGGCCACAAGTACGTATAGATTTGTAATCGATTTGGATTTCTTGAAGATCACTGGCTGCAGGGTGAGGGCTCTTCATTTGAAATGGGTTTGGACGCCGTGATTGTAAAGATGATTGATTTGGGCACAGGCACATACCAAGTTTGCCCTTGTAGCGATGAGATGGCACTTTCTTGCTATGATAAAGACCTTCTCAAAAGTTCTTCGGTGATGTTGAGCTGTGGTCTTATGTCCACACAGTACAGTCTTTGAATGTGTTAAAGGGACACAATCCGTAGGCTGTGTTTACTTTTTGCGAAATCTAGTTTAGCCTAAAATTCTCATTGATGACCTTCACATGTCCGAACAGCTGAAACACACCTTGCTATCATCAAACAGTGATCCTCCTACAGAGTGGAGGAACTTATTCCAGAAAGACAGTCATCCTACCATCGAAGTGTATGGCAGTGAGATTGTATCAATTTGGATGGTAACTCTGGGATAACATTTCACTGATTTATATTTCCTTTACTGCAGCGTATGTTTTGATGGTTGGATCAAGAAGGACAGAGCTAGCTCTTTGGTAAAGAAGGGGGTCGATGGGTGTTGAAAGTTGGGCGCTGGAATGTTAAATCAGATTTTAAAAAAAACTGTTTAAAACGCCCAAGCGTCTGCTTAAAACAGTTGGCGACCGGTCTTTTAGTTTTACAGCACCCAAGGTTTGGAATGCGCTGCCTGCCGGTTTAAGACATTGTACAGACCTTGTTTCCTTTAAGAGCTGCTTAAAAACGCACTTGTTCCGCAAAGCGTTTTCTGTGTAACTAGTATGAACAGTAATAATACTTTCTCAATGATGCTGTACATGATGTAGTGCGAATGTTGTGATGATGCGTACGAATGATGATTGTAAGCGTATTGAGTTGTTATTCTAATGAAAAGTGCGTTGTATAAATGCAATTTATTATTATTATTATTATTATTATTATTATTATTATTATTATTATTATTATTATTATTATTATTATTATTATTATTATTATTAAATGGGGGTAATGTGTTGGAAAAAGGGGGACAAAACATAATATGATAAACCATTGTCTGTTTGTTACGTTTGAGACGCGCACGATAGATCCAATCGTTTTGTTTTTGCAAAGCATGCAATAACAGAGTGCATTTACCTTTGATTTGATTTGATTTTGCGTTGTAGTTGGAAGAAGCTTTGTATAATGTTGATAATTTTCGTTGGTGGATATTATTGGAGAATTTTCTAGGGTTGCTTGTTTACTATCGATCGAAGAGTATAGGTAGATCTAGTGGTGGCTGCGAGATGCTTCTGGCCTACGTGAGGTTATATGACGTAAGACAGTGCATAGTTCTGATGACGAATTTTATTTTGATTGGCTGTAATTGCGTCACGCTGGAATGTGTTACGGTGGGTTTTTATTGTTGCTGGGCTCTGCACAATGGACTGCTATAACCCTCTCGTCTTATTCTATGGGGACCGTTAATGAATCACCCTGTGAATTACCTTAATACATTTATTTGTTTAGCTCGGTCTGTGTTTAGGCTGGGGAACAGAGATAGATAGAAAAATGGTAAAAGATCACTGTCACACTAGCTTTCACACGGCTATGAATCATATGTAGTCCAGCCACTTGATAACAGTAAAAATCACACATTTATTTCCTCTACTCTATACACGATCTTCGAAATACGAATCTAACTTAAAAGTTCAATTGTCAATGCGAATGGTTCACTCGCTGATAATCTAGGCAGCTACTTTTTCTTCATCAGGCACTGGCTACTTTCTGCCTTAAGGGTCAGAAGCCTTGATGAGTGGACTACTGTGGTCCTGTTTATACAGAGATTTAGTGCACGGTTTCTTGTTGCACTTAACTGTGGGGTTGAAGCGCTGCTTTGAGGTCGCTTCTACGACACGCTGTGTTGTCGTTGCTTGTGTTCGACGGGTGGGCTATCTGCGCACAATACTGTAGATGCCTCGGCAGCCAACTGTACGCGTTGACGTGGTTATTGTCGTTTGCTGAGTTGGGCTCACGATATACCGCCTGCTCGTCTGTAACATATGAGACGAAATTCTGCACAACCCTGAATAATAGGTCTGTGCAGAGCGTCTCACTGAAAGCCAAAGTAGCCCTCAGTGATAGCTCCACATCTCTATACATAAGCGACGAACATTCTGCTAAGTCCCTGGTCCACTGGAATCTCCACTCTAATTTCCTATACATATACAAATATAAATCGTGGCTAACTATACACATAAAGAAATAATAACATTATAAACATTCACTGGTATAGCCACTGGTCTGCAAGCATACATATAGGTTAAACAACAGTGGTTCCGTCTGGTATACAACATGGCGTCAAACCCGGTCGTGCTTGACACGTGGTCGGCTTCTCCACGTGGTCAGGCAAAGTCTGACTAACAATTCAATTTTATGCATAGCAAATTCCACAAACATAATTTCAACCATAATATAAATACATCACGATGAAACAGAAGTATGTTCATTTACCTGTTTGACAATGTCAGGCCGTGGCTACTTGATTGAATTCGAATATTCAATAAGCACTGCTGTCTAATCTTCTCAGGAGAGATTCTGTCAGAGAGTACTGTATACACCTTAGCGTCTCAAACTCGACTGACCTCCTACTTGGCTTTGACTGAATCGGCCAGAACTGGTTCTAACCACTCTACCTGTGTCCCGATTTGCTGAAACAATCTAAGTGGCTGTAAGATTCGAAATACCATCGTAGGCCGCGATGATGTCACTACACGGCTCGCGTCAGCTCGCAGTGTGTGTACACATCAGTTATACCTTAATCGTCTGCTATAGACTACAGTAACCTTCTAAGTTAAACTACTGATTAAACAAGCAAAAGCTCAAATAGTGCGGGGTAAACTGATCTGTTCAGAATGTTCGAATTTTCTCTAGAGTATAGACAAACTATATAAGTGCCGTACTGTTTAAGAGTTGAGAGTTCAAAAAGTGGAAAAAGAGATTGAGCGATTCTATACAATTGTTGATGTGCGCTGAATAAAGTTGGAAAACTTCATACGACGACTCCTGCCTTGTTGCTGAGTGAACAGGTTGCGTGGATAAACGAATCTGAGTTACACTTATCAGGATTCAAGCATCGGGGCTGAATCAACTACTGATTGAAAAAACCCAATTACAGTGTAACACTGTTTATTAACTATTGAAGGCCTGGCTGCTGTACTATTAGGCTGGTAGGCACGCTGGTCCACAGACTACAACGTCTTCGCTTTCATTATTATATCTCGCACTATTTCCGTCTCCAACTTTGAGCGGTCATCCTACTGGGTAACAGCTTTGGCTGGGGGCTAAGGCGGAGTAGCCAGACGCGTGGAACTGACATATTTTCTAACGTGTGTGTGTGAGAGAGAGAGGTGATGTGAGGGGGGGGGGGTAGTGGAGTGTGTAGATAGAATGAACAGGGACGAAGGGAAGGTGAAGCAGATAATCAATGGCAGCCACTCGTTCACGAGTTGGGAATCATTGTCACCGTTGAGAGCAGTCCTATCACCATTATTTTGTTCCCAACGTTTTAACCCCAAATTCCTCCTTCTTCTTCCCCCCAACCAATCGCACACATTCACAAATCTGTGTAATACAATCGTCTTGTCTTCTTTTTCTTTTTCTTAACTATAACTTTCCATCCACTATTCACCCGCGCGCGAGCACACCCGTATTCAAATAGGCACATACACACACACGCTTACACACCTACTCTTGAGCTGTATGTTAAATAGCAAACGCGCTTTTACAAGAGCAATTAGTTTGATTTTAACTAGTCCAGAAGCTACTGACAGAGATCCTTGGAACCTTAAAATAAACTTTAAAAAAAAAGAAAAAGGAAAGAAAAAAGAAAAAAAAACAGTCTGAAGCGGACCCGAAAACTGAGGCCAAAAAAAAAAAAAAAAAAAAGATCCTTGGAACCTCGGTCCCTCTCATTGGACTGACAATCTGTGGTACGGCGCAGTCAGGACTGGTGGTCACTGTGTACATGTACACTCTTTTATTTACGTATTTCATCGGTTTCGTATAGCGCTTGTCCACCTTAAGAGCTGCTCAAGGCGCTGGCCGATACAGGATCTGTAACTTCAAGCCGCCCGAGGCTTGACTTGGAGCATCGTCTGACGACCAGACCACCGAGCATGATCGTGGGCAAGCAGGGATGGGGAGAAGGAAGTGATTGTAGCTGGCACTCACTCGTCTAGGACATGAGGGTCAGGATCTTTATATAGTGCGTGCGATGGAATGCGTGCGTGTACAGACTAGATCTTGGTTTGAACTCTCATCCGAAGGAGGAAAGGGGCGCTTGCCTCTGCATCAGGTACCGCTGAGCCAACTGCGCCCGCTCTGCGTCGTTGGTAGGAAACATTCAGGTCTATGTACTGATGTCTACTGGCAGACGGAACAAACTTGTTGGTCTTCCTAATAATCCAACTCCCAACCAATCCTGACCACTACTTCGGCAGACGGTACCAGAATAATAATATGTAGATCACTGGGGAGCCGGCTGGAAGTCTTTTAATTACACCCGCGCGCACGCGCAAACACACACACATACACACACGGAGGCACACACACATGCACCACACACACACATACACATACACACACACACCTTGCACCACGCACACACACACACTACTACAACACACACATGCACGCACACCCTCTCAACCGTTCAACCCCAAAAGCTTTTCTAGATCGTTTCTTCTGCGGCCAAATCCTGCTCGCTCATTTATCTCAATAATTTTTTCCAATACTGTCGCAGCTGCAGCTCCATCACAATATTGCACCATCCCAGAACCTGCAAAAGACGAAGACGAAGAAGAAGAAGAAGAAGAAGAAGAAGAAGAAGAAGAAGAAGAAGAAGAAGAAGAAGAAGAAGAAGAAGAAGAAGAAGAAGAAGAAGAAGAAGAAGAGGAGAAGAAGAAGAAGAAGAAGAAGAAGAAGAAGAAGAAGAAGAAGAAGAAGAAGAAGAAGAAGAAGACGAAAAAAGAGTAGGACGAAGAGAAGGAGAAGAAGAGGAAAATGAGAAGGAGGAGAAGAAGGTGAAGAGCTGGAAAGGATGATGACTATCCTCAATGCAAATGCAGCCTAATTCTGATCGAGGACTTCGTAACTGCAGTTTAAGGTCAAACAATAATTCTAACAATTATTCGCAAAATATTTTCACTGAATTATAGTTGTGTCGCAGATATTTTGTGAAATATTTTGTCATCCCAATTCACATCATCATCGTGGTTGTTATCGTTGTCTTGGTCGTCGTCAAAATCATCACTCTCGTATTCATCATTGTCGCCGTCGTCTACCACACCTTGCTTTTCTTGTTTAAATTTGCTCTCTTCCTCTTCCTCTTTCTCATCTTCTTCTTCTTCCTCCTCCTCCTCCTCCTCCTCCTCCTTCTTCTTCTTCTTCTTCTTCTTCTTCCACTATGTAGATATACAGAACACACAGTAGAGGAAGTCTTATACGTACGAAACTAATTTCATAACATCGTGTCTCCTAAACTGGTGCCTTTCCGACTTTGTGGATTAACAAAAGAGTTCAATAGACCACTACATATGACATTTTATCTCGGTACCTAGTTCACTTACGAACAAGGAGACAATGACACTAATTATTTGGTCTACCTCTTAATTAAAGTGTGTCAGTCTCAACTCTGTAAGCTACTTCACCCATGAAGCGAGAGACAATAAAACTAATTATTTTCTGCGTTGTGGTACTTTGTGAAATTCAATTCAAAGCCACCACAAAGCTAATTCATCTACCATCGTCCCAGTTCAAAGACCGCAGTTTGAGGTTTCGTTTTGCGCTAGCCAACGACGAACAACTCGCGTTTCTTAAACTTAATAATAATAATAATAATAATAATAATAATAATAATAATAATAATAATAATAATAATAATAATAATAATTTTATTTTTTTAAAGTAATTGCTACATTCGGGTTATTTCCTTAGATCGCCATGTGGTGTGAAGGCGCGGCGATCTGTATCATCAGACACGCTCAAATGCTGCACATGCATACGCTGTCAAAAACACAACGCACACCCAACTATCCCTGGACACATGTGGTGTAAATGCAGGGACCTTGCTATTCGGAGACGGAATGGAAATCCAATGCTTTTAATGTGAAAGTGTTGGTTGCATTCCAGTAGCATTATGAAAGGGAGGGTGGACACCGGAGAACCAGGAGAAAACCCTCGGTGACCTGAAAAGACTCGTACATAAGTTCGTCCCTAGCGGGATTCCAACCCGCGCCGACCTTGGGCATAAGAAACATGCGCCTAACCACCAGGCCACGCCATGTAGCACTGAACAGGTCAAAGGGCTGCGCAATGCCCTACGACATTCCTGTCGATCGTACCACGAAGATGCCCTAAGCTCTTGTATCCGTACTGATGCCCGTCTCGTCGTTATACAGCTATCTTGGTAGTGTTTTTTGAGAAAATGTAACAACATAAATAAGAGAGAAGAGCAAAGTCCATTTTTTTCTATCATGACTACATTTGGAAAGGCAGGACCATTAGTCTGCACTCCAAGGTAAGGCTGCTGCGCTCCCTTGTCATCTCCGTCTTCCTAGACGCTTGCGAAACAAGGACCCTCACAGCAGACCTACAACGAAGAATACATAGCATGGAGATGAGGTGCTATAGAAGATTTCTGGGTATTTTTTTATACCCAGCACATCACCAACGACGAAGTCCGACAGAACATTACACAAGCCCTTAAACAACACGATGACATACTCATAGTGGTGAAGAAACGGAAACTTGGATGGTATGGCCACGTCACCAGAGCATCAGGCCTCGCAATGACCACCCTGCAAGGCACGGTGCAAGGAGGCAAAAGAAGACGGAGACCGGAAAAGAGGTGGGAGGACAACATTCGAGAATGGACTGGCTTGACACTGAGCGAAGCCCTGAGGGTTGCTGAGGACAGAGAAAGATGGAGTACGCTGGTTAAACGATCATCTGTGGTGCCCCTACGATCTTCGAGTTACGGGATAGGATAGTATAGGACGTTTCTGTCTTACAGATGTTTGTGTTATTGTATACTACACACAGAAAGTGTATTATGATACCCTTCTGTAAGGGTACGGGATGCGGGCGATTTAAAGTACACAAATAAACATTGATGCCTTCTTGGACTTTCATAATAGCGATCTCTTGTGACCGCCTCGCTTTGAGTTGGATGGAAGGAAATGCGCGGAAAGGTATTTGTTTATTTATATTGTCGTTCCTGTTTAGCGCTTGATCAGCTCAGGAGTTTCTCACAGCGCTGACCGATAGAGGACCCAACTCATTCCTCTACCCCCCCCCTCTCTCCCCTTATTACTCCCCAGGCGCCTGTTGCTGACTTAGGTGCGTCTTATGACGACCTAGAAGACGGAACACCATCCTTGGAGACCGTGGAGAAGGGATCTAGTGTTTGCTGGGTATGTTTGTGTAGCTGCCATTCACCCGTCTAGGACATGAGCGTCACGATCTTTAAAGTCCATGCCACTAGACCTCTGATTAAACCCTCATCCTTTTTTGCTATGAGTGTTCTTATTATTGCACAGACACACACCCACAAACGCGTGATCACACACAGACACACACCCACATACTTGCAATTCATCAGAAATGGGTTTATTTAAGAATGTAGGAATCGGAAAGTGATTTTTTGACGGAAAGAACGCAAATTTCTTCTAGAAATGTAAGAATCTAAGTCAAAATTGGCTCTTTCCGTCCAAAAAGTTGACCTAGCTCGTCTCCTACAGGCGACGAAATAGGTCGACTTGTCTTCAAAATTTTTCCGAAAATGGACTGTATTTTCTCCGTCCCGGATAGAGCACTCCTGTGTACTTAAAACACTCTTATGCACTACAACTGCACTCCCATGCACTAAAAGAGCACTCCCGCGCATTTAGAAAAAAGTGGGATCCTGGAAAAAAGTGGGTTCCAAGCAAATAAACCCATTTGTTACTAAGAAAGACAAGGTCTGCTACCCATTTGTGCGCTTTTGTGGGTACCCATACACACACACACACACACACACACACTCACATTGTTTGCATTAAAACAATTTTGTCGTCCTAGAAGAAGAATGAAGAAGTTAAAAAAGATGAAAAAGGTTAAGATGTCAAAATAATGATAAATAATAAACGAGCAGAGAAGCAAGAAGAAGAAGAAGAAGAAGAAGAAGAAGAAGAAGAAGAAGAAGAAGAAGAAGAAGAAGAAGAAGAAAAAGGAGAAGGAGAAGATAGAGTTTAAAATTAAAAAAGGAGGTTTAGCCCCAAAGATGCCAACGGCAGACAAAATATGCCTTTACCGAGAGGCTAAGGGATACAATGTGTTTTCCTGGTGGCAGCCAGTGCAAAGAGGCCCCAAGGACTCCTACCATGTAGATAACGCTAAAAGGGACACTCTCCTTCCCTATGGCTAGCATTATCCTCACTGTGGCAGTAACACTGAAACCACAATATAGAAAAACAAACCACCAAAAACTAACTAGAAAATTCAGCTTGAAGAAGAAATCGTTTGAGCTCGCGTTTTCTCAAAATCTCACGACCGACAGTCACCTACTTCATTCCTATCCTATCCTATCCTATCCTATCCCGTAACTCGGAGGTCGTAGGGGGACCACAGATGATCGTTTTATACCTTTGAGCAACAGTGTGATTGTTGTCAGAACCAGGTCTTTTTTGGTTTGCTTATGCCTGCATGCAGGAGGATGGTTTTGGGATGTGGATGTGAAATGGTGAGTTTGTTGGTGTGTGAAAGGTCATGTGTTGTCCAATGGCTTGTGTGATGGTGTGGATTTTGTGGGGGGGTGTGTTTGTGTTGGGTATAGAGAAATGGAAGTCTTCTGTAGCATTTTGGTATTGTTGGAGATTATGTGTGGTTGTATTGTGAGATAGGAAATAGGTGTAGGGAGGAGGAGGAATTTGGATATTAAGGGAAATGGGATAGTGAATTGTAGAAAGGATAAATGGGAGGTGTATTGGAAGTTTGTGTTGAGTGATAGTGGTAAGGGTGTGGAATGAATGGGGGGGATGATAGAGAGATAGTGGGAATGAATTTTATAGTGTGGATAAGAGGTATAATTGGAAAGAAATGAATGAATGAAGGTTGGAGATTTTTAGTTGGTGTGGGATAGGAAAAATGATGCGTAGGAAGATGTGAGGATTTGAGATAGGGTGAAAGAGTTTTTGTTTGGGGGTTTGTGAGAAGGTAGATATGTGGGGGAGTTTAGGAAGTGAAGAGGGGTTGGAATAATTTGATAATTTTAGGGCTGATGTTGTACACACTCATGGTTGCCCACAGAGATGCATGCCAGACTCGGTCAAACGCCTTTTTGAAGTCTACGAACACATGATATGGATGTTGTTGGTGCTGTAAGTATTTCTCGCATATTATTCTGAGGTTGAAACTGTTCGGTGGTACTTCGCCCTGCCCTGAATCCTGCTTGTTCTTCAGCTATGATTTGTTCAGCTTGGAGTTTCAACCTAGGTAAAGGTAGGTAAAGGTAGTCCCATAGCCTTGTGGCCGTAGGGGAGCGTGATGTTGGAGATCACACTTATCTTGGGCCAGCGTAATGAGGGTGATGCCCAACTCTCTCCCTCGCTGCTTTACCTTCCCCACCCTCAAGAGAGTAGGTACTCAATAACAGTTGAGTCAACTGGGGGCGTTGTTGTTTGTCGCTTCACACCTTAGCGGTCACCCATCCAAGTGCTAACCGCACCGGACGGTGCTTCACTTTCGACACAGTAGCGAGTGCTCCAACCTCCAACCTGTTGAGTATTATTTTCAGGAGGACCTTGCTGGGATGGCTGATGAGGCTGATGGTGCGGTAATTTTCACATTCCTGAAGGTTACCTTTTTTGGGAAGAGTGATGACAAGCGACTGGGTCTATGGTTTAGGCCACTCCGCACTCGGCCAGAATTTGTTTCAGATAATGGTGAGTACGTCAATCATCGCTTCGCCTCCTACTTGAAGCAGTTCCGCGGGTATGTTGTCCACTCCCGCAAACTTCCCCTTCTTCAGCGACTACTACCTACTTCATTAAGCTCCTTTATTTCTGTACTTATTGCAGGCCGGTTAATACAGCGCATATATCTCACAGCTTAGTGCGCCTAAACTATGCCACTACATTTTTGCAGTCCATATCTTAAACGGACTGTGTTTTGTTTGAGAACAATATAAAATATTATATTGAATTAATTAATTTTGTTTGATCGGATTTCCAATGTTAGAGCCGCAGAAGGTGCTTACAGATGCAAAAGGTAACAGAAGCTGCCCGTCTAGGACAGGAGCCAAATGTGCTTGCACAGACTAGACCTCTGTTTATACTCTCAATGTATACATATAATATAACAGTGGTATAAAAAAGAGAACAGTTCAAATGCCGATTTAAAATACCTTAGAAGTCCGCACTCCACTATAAGGCTGCTGCGCTCCCTTGTGATCTCCATCTTCCTATACGCTTGCGAAACATGGACCCTCACAGCAGACCTACAACGAAGAATACAAAGCATGGAGATGAGGTGCTACAGAAGACTTCTGGGCATTTTGTAAACCCAGCACATCACCAACGACGAAGTCACACAAGCCATTAGACAGCATGATGAGATGCTCACAGTGGTGAAGAAACGGAAACTCCGATGGTATGGCCACGTCATCAGAGCATAAAGCCTTGCAAAGATCATCCTGCAAGGCACGGTGCAAGGAAGCAGAAGAAGAGGTGGGAGGACAACATTCGAGAATGGTTTGGTTTGACCCTGATCGAAGCCATGAGGGTTGCTGAGGACAGAAAAAGACGGAATACGCTGGTTAAACGATCATCTGTGGTGCCCCAACGACTTTCGAGTTACGGGATAGGATATAAGGAGGATAACATTCGAGAATGGACTGGCTTAACACTAAGCGAAGCCATGAGGGTTGCGGAGGACAAAGAAAGATGGGAGTATCCTGGTTAGACGATCATCTTTGATGCCCCAATGACTTTGGAGTTACGAGATATGATAGGATAGAAAATAAAACCCTATACGTATCATACGAACGCGCGAAACAACAACCAACGCACACCAAGTAAACTTAATAAAACATGCCACACTGAGGGTTAGTATGGGTCAAGGTTAGTCTTTTCTTCATGCTGGATAATCAAAAGAAAATGGGCATGGTTGTGTGTGTGTCGAGGGGGATGAAAGGGAGGGGGATTATCCAGAACGTTTAATTTGCATATAGAGAGGAATAAAGGTAGTATCTCAACCTTTGTGTCTGTTTAGATATCTGTCCTGTTTATGTCACTATTTTGTATCCGTCAAATTGCCTCTGTATCTATCTGTGACTGTATTTTTTTATCTGTAAACTTGCCTCTGTATCTGCGAAGGTCTGTGTTCATGTGGGTGTCTGATCTGCCGCTTTCCTGGAAGCAGAAATGACATAAGTGAATCTCTATCTTGTTGAGGTTTACGTGTCGAGCGGAAGAACGATCGGTGTAATTGACCCTTCTCTATGACTGGACCCAGCTGTTTACCGCACAAAACGGGGAGGAATGAGTGGTTGTATGGAGTGTGGTCGAGTCATCTGTGTGTGTTTGTGTGAGAGAGAGAGAGAGAGAGAGAGAGAAACAGAGAAAGAGGGAGGGAGGGGGTAGGTTACTAAGCAATCATTCCAGCAGTTCCTATTTGGTTAAATTAGGGGCCGAAAGCTTTCGCTTTATGAATATTCATTGCTAGTTGAATCTTCATGAAAAAGAAAAAAAAAGTAGCAGGGCTGAGGGACAAAGACGGTTAAGGCTGGTGAGTTGGGCGGGTAAGTAAATCCATGACGCAAATGCATAATCATGGTAATGGCTACAATTGCTTTGCGCCCGTGTTGCCTTATTTACGCATCGCCTTTGGATCAGTACAGTCCCAACCCCTCTGTATCTTCCCCTGTCTTTATACGTCATCGCCTTTGGATCAGTACAGTCTGTATCTTCCCCTGTCTTCATACGTCATCGCCTTTGGATTAGTACAGTTTCTACCCCTCTGTATCTTCCCCTGTCTTTATACGTCATCGCCTTTGGATTAGTACAGTCCCTACCCCTCTGTATCTTCCCCTGTCTTTATACGTCATCGCCTTTGGATTAGTGCAGTCCCTACCCCTCTGTATCTTCCCCTGTCTTCATACGTCATCGCCTTTGGATTAGTACAGTCACTAACCCTCTGTATCTTCCCCTGTCTTCATACGTCATCGCCTTTGGATTAGTACAGTCCCTACCCCTCTGTATCTTCCCCTGTCTTCATACGTCATCGCCTTTGGATTAGTACAGTCACTAACCCTCTGTATCTTCCCCTGTCTTCATACGTCATCGCCTTTGGATTAGTACAGTCCCTACCCCTCTGTATCTTCCCCTGTCTTCATACGTCATCGCCTTTGGATTAGTACAGTCCCAACCCCTCTGTATCTTCCCCTGTCTTCATACGTCATCGCCTTTGGATTAGTACAGTCTGTATCTTCCCCTGTCTTCATACGTCATCGCCTTTAGATCAGTACAGTCCCTACCCCTCTGTATCTTCCCCTGTCTTCATACGTCATCGCCTTTAGATCAGTACAGTCCCTACCCCTCTGTATCTTCCCCTGTCTTCATACGTCATCGCCTTTGGATCAGTACAGTCCCTACCCCTCTGTATCTTCCCCTGTCTTCATACGTCATCGCCTTTGAATTAGTACAGTCTGTATCTTCCCCTGTCTTCATACGTCATCGCCTTTGGATCAGTACAGTCCCTACCCCTCTGTATCTTCCCCTGTCTTCATACGTCATCGCCTTTGGATTAGTACAGTCTGTATCTTCCCCTGTCTTCATACGTCATCGCCTTTGGATCAGTACAGTCTGTATCTTCCCCTGTCTTCATACGTCATCGCCTTTGGATCAGTACAGTCTGTATCTTCCCCTGTCTTCATACGTCATCGCCTTTGGATCAGTACAGTCTGTATCTTCCCCTGTCTTCATACGTCATCGCCTTTGGATCAGTACAGTCTGTATCTTCCCCTGTCTTCATACGTCATCGCCTTTGGATCAGTACAGTCCCTACCCCTCTGTATCTTCCCCTGTCTTCATACGTCATCGCCTTTATACGGCCTACCTCAACTAAAATCCTCTTGTATCTTGAACTTTAGCGTGCCCCATCAGGTGGGAGGACAACATTCGAGAATAGACTGGCTTGAACGAAGCCATGAGGGTTGCTGAGAACAGAGAAAGATGGAGTACGTTGGTTAAACGATCATCTGTGGTGCCCCAACGACCTTCGAGTTACGAGCTAGGATAGGATAGGTACCGCCATCTCACATCCAGAATTGAAATATACCCAAGGTCGGCTCAGTGATTGGGTCCCACCGCCGTAGCTCAAGTGGTAGAGCGTTCGCCTGGCACACCGATGACCCAGGTTCGAATCCCGTGGTGGGCGATATAAAATGTGGCCATTTTCACTGTCCATTTGAGCAGTATGATTGTTTTGGTGGTTCAGTGTTGATTTAGGTCCCAACCCCTTTTTCCCTGGGGTGGTTATCCCCGTCTGCCATATCGCCAATGGTGGGTGTAGACGTTAAACCTCAATGTTCATTCAGTGATTGGGAACTAGACTTTCCTGCGCCTGCCATATTAGTACCCTTCATCCTCGTCTCCTTGTTTTTCATTGCCTCTGTGTTGTCAACTTGTCCATTTTATGTTATTTATAGGTTTAGTTGTTATTGTGTTGAAGTATTGACCACATGTAGTCCTTGTGCCTTCATTTGCCAGTTTTAATAATAATAATAATAATAATAATAATAATAATAATAATAATAATAATAATAGTAATAGTAATAGTAATAATAATAATATTAATAATAATAAAAATAATAATAATAATAATAATAATAATAATAATAATAATAATAATAATGGATGCTTTCCGCCAAATTAGCAGTCAGGCTGAAAACGCGGCGATCTGTACCAACATACACGCTCATATGTTTCACTCACACTCACACTCAACAAAGACATATCTATCACTAAAACAGGGTGTGTAAAGGAAGAGAGATCGCTCTTACAAAACGGAAAGAAAATCAAATGTGTATTTGTTTAAAAAATTTACATTGAGTGCATCCAAAATCATTATTAAATGGAGAAAAAACCGGAGTACCCGGAGAAAGCCCTCGGTGTCCTGAAAGTCTCGTACCTAAGTCATTTAAGTTCCCCCTCCACCCCTCCTACCTGCTCCTTCCATCCCCCCCCCCACCTCTTCCATTGCGGGGATCGAACCCGCGACCTGCGGCTTTGGAAAACGGCGTCTAACCCACTGCGCCAGGAGGCCACCCTGCATTTACTGAACTTAAATACTGTTACCTAAATGCCACCCTGCATTTCCTATCCTATCCTATCCTGTCCCATAACCCGAAGGTCGTAGGGGCACCACAGATGATCGCTTAACCAGCATACTCCATCTTTCTCTGTCCTCAGCAGCCCTCATGGCTTCGCTCAGTGTCAAACCAGTCCATTCTCGAATGTTGTCCTCCCACCTCTTTTTCGGTCTCCCCCTTCTTCTACCTCCTTGCACTGTGCCTTGCAGAATGGTCTTTGCAAGGCCTGATGATCTGGTGACGTGGCCATACCATCGGAGTTTCCGTTTCTTCACCACTGTGAGCAGGTCATCGTGTTGTCCAATGGCTTGTGTGATGGTCTGTCGGACTTCAACGTTGGTGATGTGTTGGGTATAGGAAATGCACAGAAGTCTTCTGTAGCACCTCATCTCCATGCTTTGTATTCTTCGTTGGAGATCTGCTGTGAGGGTCCATGCTTCGCAAGCATATAGGAAGATGGAGATGACCAGAGATCGCAGCAGTCTTACTTTGGAATGTAGACTGATGGTTCTGTCTTTCCAAATGGGCTTCAACCTTGTCAGGGCAGCAGTTGTTTGTGCGATCCTGGAGAGGACTTCCTGTCGAGACCCATTGTCTGACACAATGGCTCCTAAATATTTGAAGCTGTGCACTGTGTTGAGGGATTGGCCTTGTACTTTGATGTCCGTGTTGATGCCATTGGTGTTGTTGGGCATCATTTTGGTCTTCTCTGCACTTATTTCCATTCCATAAGCTCTGGAGGTGGTGTCAAGCCTCTGTACAAGCTGTTCAAGTTCTTGTTCCTCTCCAGCCAATCCATCAATATCATCCGCAAAACGAAGATTGGAGATTGCTCTGCCCCCTATGCTGACTGTGCCTTCGTGATCTGCAAGAGCATCTGACATGATGCGCTCTAGGAAGATGTTGAAGAGTGTTGGAGAGAGTAGGCATCCTTGACGCACACCGATTGTTGTTCTGAACCAGTTCCCGATGACGCTGTTATGGAGGACTGCACTGGTAGCCTTGTCATACAGGCTTTTGATGACTTCTATGATTTTAGGGCTGATGTTGTACACTTTCATGGTTGCCCATAGAGCTGCATGCCAGACTCGGTCAAATGCCTTCTTGAAGTCTATGAACACATGATATAGATGTTGTTGGTGCTGTAGGTATTTCTCACAGATTATTCTGAGGTTGAAAATCTGTTCAGTGGTACTTCGCCCTGCCATGAATCCTGCTTGTTCTTCAGCTATGATTTGTTCAGCTTGTGGTTTCAACCTGTTGAGTATTATTTTCAGGAGGACCTTGCTGGGATGGCTGATGAGGCTGATGGTGCGGTAATTTTCACACTCCTGAAGGTTACCTTTTTTAGGAAGAGTGATGACAAGCGACTGGGTCCATGGTGTAGGCCATTCCCCACTCTGCCAGATCTTGTTACAGATAGTGGTGAGAGCATCAGTCATCGCTTCTCCTCCTGCTTGTAGCAGTTCCGCTGGTATGTTGTCCACTCCCGCTGACTTCCCTTTCTTCAGCGATTGCACTGCTGCCTCAACTTCTTCCCGGAGAATTGGGAGGATTTCTTCTTCTTCTCTGCTCTCGGGACATGCTAGAACTGATGGGTCTCCATTTGGTGTATGGTTGTAAAGGTCAGAGCAGTACTCTGTCCATCTGTCCAAGACTTCTTGTTCTTCTGTAAGGCAAATGCCAGACTTGCTTTGGATAGTGGAGACTTTGGGCTGTTTAACACTTGTCAGCCGCTTCACAGTCTGGTAGGCCTTCTTGCTGTTGTTCTTGTTCAGATTGTTCTCTATTTCCTGGCATTGATCTTCTATCCAGTTCTCCTTTGCTGTGCGCATGCCTTTTCGGATGTCATTGTTGATTTTTCGGTAGACATCAGCTCCCTGTGAGGTGTTCTTTTTCTTTTTTAACTCTCTTCGTTTATCACACAGATCCAAAAGTTCAGGTGTGATCCACGGCTTCTTCTTTGGTCGGTGCTTGCCAAGGATCTCAGTGGCGGCATCTGTTACAGCTGAGTTGAAGGTATTGGTCATGGTGTTGACATCTACTTCGCCTGCCCCCAAAATAAGCAGTGGTGCAAATTTCCCTCCAATTGTGGCCTGAAATATTTTTGCCACCTCCGGGTCTTGCAGTTTGTCCAGGTCGAACTTCAGCCTAGTGCACTTTGCTGTATTTACTCTCTTCAAATGGAGCCGGAAAGACATCATCACGAGATCGTGGTCACTTCCAATGTCTGCTCCTGGAAAAGTGCGTGTCCTGCCAATGTTGATGCTTGATCTGAAGCGTTTCTTGACCATGATGTAGTCGATCTGGTTGTGATGTTCCCCGCCGGGACTGTGCCATGTCCATCGTCTGGATTTTTTGTGGAGACCAAGCGTGTTTGCCAGTACCAGATTGTTGTATCTGGCAAACTCCAATAGCCTCAGACCCCTGTCATTTGTCTCGTTGTTGCAGTGGGGTCCGCATGTGTCTCCCCAGTTGCGGTGCGCATCTTGGCCAACCTTGGCATTCCAGTCGCCTTGCACTATGACTATGTCCTTCTTCGGCACTTGGTCAAGGACCGCCTGTATATTTTCATAAAAATCCTCCACTTCGCTGTCTTCATAGTCTGATGTTGGGGCATAGGCCTGGATGATGGTAATGTTGAAAGGGGTTGCTCTCAGACGGATGGTAATGAGTCTACTGGAGACTGGGCGGCAACCCATGACAGTGGCTAGAATGTTCTTGTGGACCAAGAATCCAACGCCGTGTTCGTGCCTGTCATCTCTACCGCTGAAATAGAGCTTGTGGCCTTTGTCAGTCGTTGTTTCACCTAGGCCTTTCCAGCGCAGTTCGCTGATACCTAGAACGTTCCATCGATAGTGGTCCAGCTCGTGGGCCAGTTCTTCTAATTTTCCTTCCGCAGTTAGGGTCCTGACGTTCCAGGTTCCTATGACGATGTTGTTTCTCGTGCGGATCTTGCTATATTGTCCATCAGTAGCATACTTAACACCTCCGTCCTGGTGGCCAACGGAAGGCGCGGTCCTTGTGCCGGGTGACGGCCCGGGCGACGACCGATCCGGTATGGAATTAGTGGATTGTGTCATCATGTAGTGTGTCTTGGGCAAAAAAGACCTGGCAGGGCCCAATCCTCTCCAGGCTGTTGGCCACAGCCGAAATCCACGAATACAGTGTGGCTCGCCTTGGCCCTGAGCACGTGGTCGTTGAACCTGTAGTAACGTGAGGTTCCTCCGCCCTGGCCGGTGACTTCTGTGTAGAAGACTTTCGCCCAGTGATGCCGTGCTAACATCACCCCTGTTAGTCGCCTCTTACGACACGCCGGGAAACGTTGGGTCTATTCTATTTGCCCGAACCCACAGAGCCAGTCACTTTACAATAAAGACATCCCACGCAGGGGGGGTGCCGGGGTTTTCAGTATAAATAGTATCCCCACTTTCTGGAAATTTAGTGCTTTAAATTCCCACTGTCGCTGTCTTTCTCATTTGCTCTTTCTCATTCCTGCTCTGTTCTATCAATCTCTGCTATACTATCTTCTTCTTCGCTAGACCAGTCGCCTACCTTTTTTCTTGAAAACTCTTCCGGGACAAGACTATTTGTGTATGAGGTCTGTTGATCAGCTTGGAAATATTGGAGGCTTTCTGCCAGGTGGTCACTAGGGCTTCCTATGATGTTATTATTTAGCAATTTAGGCATTTTATATATGTGTTTTGTTGATAATTTATAATGATGTTTGTATTCTATTTTGTTTTTGTAAACGGGAAACCCTGCATTTACTGAACTTAAATACTGTTACCTAAATGCCACCCTGCATTTACTGAACTTAAATACTGTTACCTAAATGCCACCCTGCATTTACTGAACTTAAATACTGTTACCTAAAGGCCACCCTGCATTTACTGAACTTAAATACTGTTACCTAAATGCCACCCTGCATTTACTGAACTTAAATACTGTTACCTAAAGGCCACCCTGCATTTACTGAACTTAAATACTGTTACCTAAAGGCCACCCTGCATTTACTGAACTTAAATACTGTTACCTAAAGGCCGATTAGGTTTATTCAATGATTCAAAGCATTACGTAAGAATATTCCATCATATCATCATCATCATCATCATCATCATCATTATCATCATCGTCATCCTCATTCTCATCATCATCAACAAAATTCAGCATGCACAAACTTACTCCTTAGGAAGAGAGTGTAATCCAGAGGCCAAGCCCGTGCACGCACGCACGCATTCCAATGCGCGGATTTTAAAAATCCTGACGCCCATGTCCTACCTAGCCCGGTGAGTGCCAGCGACAGAAAGATACCCACCATGCACTTGGTCTCTTCTCTTGCATTATTGGTCGTCCATGATTGTGACCAGCCCTCTGGGGCGTCAGACGATACGCCCAACAGGCAGCAAGTGGGCACGTGGGCGCCTCGGGCGGCCTGAGTTAGATTTTTTTGTCGGCTAGCGCCTGCAAAAGCGCTGCTGTATAAGTGTGGCGGAATGGGAGGCGAGTGGTTCAAGCTTGGTAGAGAGGTTGTCTATCTTCCATTTCTTGGTTAGACAAGCCTTGCAATGCGGTGTAGCGTGTTGGTAGTAAACCGGTTTTGCCGGCTACTAAAGCCACGACACTCTCTGCAGAGTCACTGCCATTGACTAGGAGGGCTGTTTCGATTATTTCTATGTCACATCATGCGCTAGATGAGGAATTTGTTTTGATGCAATATGGGAGGAGGTTTAAAATGCCACAGTGCAAGACCAATCGGTATTTAAAATCGTTTGTGCCTCATGCAATACAGTTGATGAACAAGAGTAAGAACAATTAATGCATAAAACTAAAAGTAAAAACAATTAGCCTGATAATAACTAATCTTAGCTGCTTTTTCCTTTAATGAATCTTCTACCTTGTTATTTTTATGCCTGTGTCTGTGGTGAGTGCTGCTGGTGATGTATGCCTGTGTTGGGTAAATGTCTATGAACTGGATGTATGTGTGTGCATGGGCAGTGTGTATGTGCGGATGGTGTCGGGGGGATGCCGTTGTGTTTTTGTGCAAGTTGTTTTGTGCAAGTTGTTATTGTTTGTAGACATCCTCATGTATATCAGAATGTGTTGTGATTTTTTTTAAAAATATATATAATTAGAGAGCACTCATACCCCCATTGTAATTGCCAAATCTGGATAAATAAAGTTGTTTGAATTGAATTGAATTGAATTGAATTGATTTGCATAAAATGCCTGCCGACAATGTAGTCCTGCTCATCACCAAAAGCAGAAGACGAATGGTCAGCCTTGGAGAACAAAATTATGTCGTGTCGCCTTGTCCTGCATAACCCAATGGCCACACCAACGGATTATGCACAGTAGGAGCCACCCAAGGCTAGTCTAACCAAGAAATGGAAGGTATACAACCTCTCTCCCAAGCGTGAACCAGTCGCCTCCCATTCCGCCACATGAGATTCGATAAGAACGACTTCGTAACTACATCATGTGCAGATCAGGTTGGAGCGCAAATCGTCTCGACCTCTATTTGCTCCACGCTTGCGCCATCAAACACGAAACCTCCCAAACTTGATCGTAATGGAGACGTATAGCAGGGCAAGATTATGGGCCTTTCATTTTCCATTTATTTGGAGCAATAAATCGTATTTATTCTTGGTTTCACAACACTAAACTTCTTATCACCAACATCTTGATGACTGCGAAGTATTCATCATTGTTCCTGACCCAGACCAATAAATGAAATTATACGATCATTTTGCAGAACATGGGTCCCATGATAAGGCAGTGGAACAATATTTTAGTCTTGACTGGTGTTTATGGGCCAAACGTTTGCTTTGCGTTGGATTGTGGGGGCTGCTTACCCATAACATGATGCAGATGTCAGTTGTTGGTATTATAATATAGAATGATGTCAGTTGTTGATATTATGATATTCGGATGAGAGTATAAACCGAGGTCTAGTCTGTGTGTCGCATACATTCCATCACAACGGACTTAAAGATCCTGACGCTCATGTCCTAGACGGGTGAGTGCCGGTAACAAGAACACACTCAGCATGCACTTGGTCCTTCTCCCCCATCCCTGGCTGCCCAGGATTGTGCTCAGTTGTCCGGGCGTCAGACCATGCGCCCAAAGGTTGCGGGTGGGCGTCTCGGGCGGTTTGAGTTAGATCCTGTATCGGCCAGCGCCTTGATCCTTAGGCTAAGGCGCCTTACAAATGACGAACATTATTATTATGACGAACATTATAGATGTTAGTTGCTGATATTATGATATAGATGTCAGTTGTTGATATTATGATATAGATGTCAGTTGTCAATGTTGATATTATGTTATGATACAGACGCAGTATCAACCTAATACATGTTTACAGGTATATAGGCCGTCATACGCACACGTATTAACGTTCTATCTGTGTGTGTGTATGTGTTTGTGTGCGTGCGTTTGTCTGTCTGCCTCTCTGCCTTCCCACAGCAAAGAAAGTAATAAGGCATGGTAGGACGGCAGCCAGTTCAGTACTCTCATTTACTCCACAACAAAATGTGTTCTATCGCAATTGACCGGACCGTAAGTAACACGTTGACAAATCCGTCTGCGACCAATTTGGTCTCTTTCTCTTCTTCTTCTTCTTTTTTCCCCCTGCCCCGCTCCCCTTTCCCTCATCCTCTCCAATCCCTCCGCATGCACCTCCACCCTTCCCCTTTCTGTTTCTCTCTCTCTCTCTCTCTCTCTCTCTCTCTCTCTCTCTCTCTCTCTCTCTCTCTCTCTCTCTCTTGTTCGCCTGGCACACTGCTGACCAAGTTCGAATCCCGTGGTTGGCAACATGAAAGTGGGAATTTCTGACTGTCAATCTTAGAAGTTTGATTGCTGTGGTGGTTAAGGTTTGATTTATTTCTTACCTTCCTTCCCTGGGAGGTTTTTCCTGTCTGCCGTATCTCCCGTGGTGGGTGTAGACGTTACACTTTATTGGTTCATTTACGTATTGAACATCAGTCTACTAAACATATACTGCTGTACTATAAACTGATCGCCCCAAGGTTTAGCTAAGTGAGTGTTTTCTTTGGTCGTCTAATTTGCCTAAGTGCTCTTTGGCAGTGACCCAAACACCTTTGTGCTTAGGTCTTCATAAAGAATGATAACCCACGGTTAGGGAGCAACGATCTCGATACATCTTCATGCATTTGGACACTGAACGAGTTATCAATTCCAGTTTGGTCTTCTGGTTTATCTGATTGTTCGTTATCAAACGCCTTTGAACACAGGTCTAGAGCATGAAGTTTAACTCAACGTTAGGAAACAAATATACTATGTGTAATAATGGCACCGCATTGGTTATGATGTAGAATACCCAGCTAGATCTAAAATACGTGAACTGTGCGTTTACCAGGTGGCTCATTCCAGCGGTTGTTTTCAGCAGAGTTCATTTGTCAGTATCCGCATGTAAGCGGAAGTCCCAAGTTATATCCAGCTTGACAAACTCCAGGTTAGGTCTTAACTAGATGATAATCGTACATCTTCCTTGTGTGGTAGATTGTCGTTATAGGTCAGTGAAACGTCAAAACAATGGGCGGTTGCATGGATTACTATCGTCTCCTGCGTGCAGTGATGGGGTGTTGTTGGTCATATGGATACATAAACAAATACACATACAAGATTCATAGACCCTGGAGCCAGCACACTGGCACTAGGAGAGGGGAGATAGGTATCTTTGTCTTCAGTCCCGTGACCCTTGGAGGGTTGGCTATGATGGTATTTAACACACCGCCACACGTGTACTTGTTTTGCTAATATCGACTTTTAAATATGGTCTTGAAATTGTATCTCGACTTCTTTATATCGTCCTCTATATGCTTACATGTATGTGTCCGGGGACTTCTAATCTAACAAATGAATACATTACCTTACTATTGTGCCCTGGCCTTCACTGTTCGCCCTAAGTGGAGTCATATCCTATCCCGTAACTCGAAGGTCGTAGGGGCACCGCAGATGATCGTTTAACCAGCTTACTCCATCTTTCTCCGTCCTCAGCAACCCTCATGGCTTCGCTCAATATCAAGCCAGTCCGTTCTCGAATGTTGTCTTCCACCTCTTTTTATGTCTCCCTCTTCTTCTGCCTCCTTGCACCGTGCCTTACAGGATTGTCTTTGCAAGGCCTGATGCTCTGGTGACGTGGCCATACCATCGGAGTTTCCGTTTCCTCACCACTGTGAGCATGTCATCGGGTTTTTCCAATGGCTTGTGTGATGGTCTGTCGGATTTCGTGATAGAAATTCCATCATAGCAGAGGTCTCTATTGGATTACATCCCTTGACAAGACCTGAAGTAAATATATTATAGCAATTAGCTTGCTTTCTTGAGGCAATACATGAGGGTGGAATTTAATTTTGGCGGGAATTTCTTGTGGGAAAGCATTGGGCGAGTAGAAAATAGGAAAAAGTAATATTTACATCTCTTTATTACCAGTTTCCTGCTCAGTTACAACTGATACTACCGCTGCTGCTGCTGCTGCTGCTGCCGGTAATATCTGCCTGTGTCGAATAAAATACTCCGAGGTCTGGCACAGAAAACTCGCCACATAGGTATTTGCTGACAACAGCTCTTAGTCCACTGTCAGCGCTGGGAAGTGACCTCCGCAACGGTCCCCCACCGGCCCTCACCTCTAATTACCCAGCCACTCCCCTCTGCTCTCCCTAACTTTACACTAGTCAGCTTGGCTTGCCAACGCTGACGCAACGACAGCTTACAGCAGCAGGCCTACAGTGCAATGGCAAAGTTCCTAGTTCATTTTAAAAAAATTACTTTATTATCATAGATGGCAAATATACAATAAAATATAATATGGCATCTAATTATCTTCAAGGCCGTCGGCACACGTACCTATCATCATCACCTTCATCGGGCATTGAAAGCTTGAATTGAGATTAAAGGTTTTTGATGACTTCAATAATGGTAGGGCTCATGTTGTACACTCTCATGGTTTCCCACAGAGCTGCATGCCAGACTCGGCCAAACGCTTTCTTAAAGTCTACAAATTCATGATATAGATGTTGTTGGTGCTGTAGGTATTTCTCGCGATTAATCTGAGGTTGAAAATCTGCTCAGTGTAACACACATAACGAGTGAATAGCTAAATACTCGCCGCTTGGACTATATGAACTAATATTGAATAATGACTGTTTACGCAGTACGAAAAGTTAGTGTTTGGGAAGGAATTAGCTATGTACTTCATAATTTAAATACTCTACAACGCACACTGAACTCAGCCCATCTGAAACAACTCTAACGGTAGCACCAGCCGGCCACTGTAAAATGGAGGCACCCCATGCAGGGGACTCTGAGGTAGTACTCAAATTTATCGAACCTCCTTTTACAAAAAAACACCAAAATAGAATATAAACATCATTATAAAATATTAACGAAACACATACATATAAAATGCCTACATTGCTAAATAATAATACCATAGAAATCCATAGTGACCATTTGGCAGAAAGCGTCAAATATCCCAAAGCTGACCCAACAGACCTCATTTACAAATGAGAAGTTTTGGGAGAATTTTGAACCAAAAAAAGAGGTAGATGACTGGTCTAGCGGAGAAGATACATGTATAAAACAGAGTGGGAATGAGAAATAACAAATGAAGAAGACAGCGACAGTGGAAATGTAAAGCCCTATATTTCCAGAAAATGGGGATACTGTGAAGAGGCAGAGTACATGGCATGGTGTAATGGGGGATAGCATGGTGTAATGGGGATAGCATGGTGTAATGGGGGATAGCATGGTGTAATGGGGGATAGCATGGTGTAATGGGGGATAGCATGGTGTAATGGGGGATAGCATGGTGTAATGGGGATAGCATGGTGTAATGGGGGATAGCATGGTGTAATGGGGGATAGCATGGTGTAATGGGGGATAGCATGGTGTGATGGGGGATATGGGGTGATGGGGGATAGCGTGGTGTAATGGGGGATAGCGTGGTGTAATGGGGGATAGCGTGGTGTAATGGGGGATAGCATGGTGTAATGGGGGATAGCATGGGGTGATTGGGGATAGCATGGTGTAATGGGGGATAGCGTGGTGTAATGGGGGATAGCATGGGGTGATGGGGGATAGAGGTGGTCGATATTTTCAAATTGACTTCGCCGCCTGCCAATGGTAATGGGTAGGTAACTCTCGCGTCTGTGGTGAGCCAGCGTCAACAAGCAGCCAGCCAGTGAGGCCCTGTTTAGAAACCAAATAGCCAACGTCCAGGGCTTAAGGGATAGATTTCCATTTATCCCTGGCCATGCTTAAACTGAGATAGATGTCTTACCTAACTCACTGTACTTGACGCTGAGAGAGAGAGAGAGAGAGAGAGAGAGAGAGAGAGAGAGAGAGAGAGAGAAAGAGAGACAGAGAGAGAGAGAGAAAGAGAGACAGAGATAGAGAGACAGAGACAGAGAGACAGACAGAGAGAGATGATTATAGCGCAGTTCTCAACAAAAAGCAACTCAGGCTCATTGCGCTCGACAACAATTAAAGAGAGAGGGAGAGAGGGTAAAAGAGAGAGAGAGGTATATACTGAAAACGTTTGTTACCTAAAATAAAATACACGAGGTAAACGGTGAAAATATTACGCACTTATAAGTTCATAGAGCTTTTCAAGGCATGACCACTGATACACAAAATAATTTCCAGAAGTCGGGATTATGAACTACCTCACCCACGATACCGACCCAGCTGGCTGACCCCGTCAACCGCTTGCATTATGATTGTCATAATTATGTGACGTGATGGAACCAACTCACTCATCCATGCAGCGACACCTGCTTAGTTAGTGCCGCAAATTGCACCTTGGTACGATCATGAATGTCGTCATGGATGCTACCACAACCCAAAGATTATAGGTTTCATCCCTCAACTAAAGGCTGTTTGCTATTAAGGGTCTCCCCGTGTGGGTGCCGAGGATTTCAGTATATATAGTATACCTACTTTCTGGAAATTTAGTGCTTTAAATTCCCACTGTCGCTGTCTTTCTCATTTGCTCTTTCTAATTCCTGCTCTGTTCTATCAATCTGCTATACTATCTTCTTCTTCGCTAGACCAGTCACCTACCTTTTTTCTTGAAAACTCTTCCGGGACAATACTCCTCGTTTGTGTTTGAGGTCTGTTGGATCAGCTTGGGAATATTGGACGCTTTCTGCCAGGTGGTCACTGGGACTTTCTATGATGTTATTATTTGGCAATTTAAGCATTTTATATGTATGTGTTTTGTTGATATTGTATAATGTTGTTTGTATTCTATTTTGTTTTTGTAAACGGGGGTTCGATAAATTAGAGTATAGCCTCAGCGTCCCCTGCGTGGGATGTCTTTATTGTAAAGTGACCGGCTGGTGGAGTGCTTTCAGTGTTACCACTAGGGTTGTTTCTATGGATCTTTTATGCGGGTCAGGAGAGTCCTCTTTCAGCGAAGTTGTGGTCTTGATTTTGTGGTCCTGTTTTGGCTCTTTGCAGTCCGCTGGACCCAGTAAGCAATGAATAACTAACTAACTAACTAACTAACTAACTTTGCTATTAAGGGAAGAAGAAAAAGAATCTTTTCTCCGTCCAGTAACATCATTTTCAAAATGTGGTATCCCAACATTAATTCCTCCCTGTATTGGAAGAAGAAGAAGGAAGAAGAGGAAGATGAAGGGATAATGATGATGGAGGAGGAGGAGGAGAAGAAGAAGAAAAGAAGAAAGAAAGAAAGATGATGATGATGATGATGATGATGATGATGATGATGATGATGATGATGATGATGATGATGATGATGATGGAGGAGGAAGGAGAAGAAGATGGAGAGTACTGGAGACCATAAGTGGCTAAAAGCCGGAAAGAAAGATAATAAATAAACAAAGAACATTTTTGACTTTATAACCTGAATTGACCTGTCTTTTCTACTGCAAAATGACCGGAAGCGCCTCAGGGGCCATTAAGGACGGAAAGTCGGGAATCGGATGATAACGGAATAATTAGATAGTCAGCAATCTATGACTAGACAGACAGACAGACAGACAGGCAATAAGGCAAGCTGACAGAACGAGGGTGAAGGTGGTTGTTGTAATTGTGATTTTGAGAAAGAAGGTGGCATTTAAATTTTTTTTTGTCGAAGTAGTTCGTTTTTTGTATTGTGTTTTTTTTCGTACTTTTCTTTGTTGTAAAGCGCTGGAATAGCGAATGGCATTATTGCAATGCGCCTTTGAATAAGCCCGATGATATTGGGCAATTTGTGCACAGAGCTGAGGTCTATACATGGAAATTGCTGTGCAAATGCATCCAATTAAGGTCTTGTAATTTTCTTGTCTGCAGTGAGTTTCCGATGTCGTTGTGTTGATCTTGTTCTTTCTTTCTTGCTTTCTTTCTTTCTGTCTATCTTTCTTTCTTCCGCTCTTGCTCCTACAGGGCGTGACAGTTGTCTTCCTCCTCCTGCTTCTTGTTCTTCTTCATTCTTGTTCTTGGGATAGATTGCCTCCCTTGAGTCTGCCCATTGATGGGTTAGTCTGGAGTTTTGGAAGAGGTTTCAAGAAAAAAAAGGTAGCTGACTGATCTAGAGAAGAAGATAGTAGATTGATAGAACAGAGTAGGAACGAGAAGGAACAAAGGAGAAAGAGAGCAACAGTGGGAACTTAAAGCAATAAATGTCCACAGTGTGGAGACACTATACCGAAACCCCCGGCATCCCCAAGGGGGGGATGGAGAGACAGATTGTGATTCTTCTTCTGTTCTTCTTTCCGCATTTATCTGTTTCCCTTTTTCAGCTGTCATATCACCACAATTCCAATACCAACATTGATTTATATTACATGTGAGTAGAAAGAGTTTGATACTAGAAGACATTAATTTAGCCAAAGTTTTAAACAGGATTAGTGTCACTCCAAAAGAATATTTCCAAAACAAAAAAGTCTGCAATTTATCCCAAAATATCCTGCTTTGCAACAAAGGCAGGCAAATGTCAATGTTCTAACATGTCTTTAGTTGATTTCCTGTTTACAGGGAAGGAAAACTCGCCGCCTCAAATTCATGGAGGGGAAAAAACTACAGGAGGAAAGCTTGAATTTGGCTTTTAATTGTAGCTCTTATTCGTCTTCTGCGCCTTCTTTAAAGCGAGTCTCATGCCAATTGTTTCTCTCAAAATGCTAGGCTGGATGTTATGATCATACACCAGCTTTTTAATGCACAATATTGAGGTGAAGACTCTCAAATAACCGTGAAAGTAGCTTTAAAAAAAACCAACAACATTGGGTTCTTCTGTAACGTCACCTCGCAATTCTAGCAAAGGTCCTCTGGATAGAGTCATTACTCATCGCTCAAAAATGATCAAAGGCACACACATGTTCCCTCTTGGTGAATTCACAGCAACACCATATAGCATGTTCGTCGCGTTCCGCCGCCTGTTGGGCGTCTGTACTTCTATTCTAAGGGAGAAAATTACAATTCAATTCAATTCAATATTTTAATTTTACGTCTGTTCACAACAATGTGATTTTAGACAACAAAAAATTATGAAAATAAAATAAAATAAAATAATGATAATAATAATAATAACAATAACAATATAATTATAAGTAATAAATTATAAGTAATAATTTAATTTAATCAAAATTAACAAAAAATTAACAATAACATATCAACGTTCTTCAAAATTATAATATCTTATATAAGTGGAGAACATTACTCATTTACTCATTACTCATTACTCATTTAGTTTGGTTTCTTTTGTTTAGCAGACGCCTTTTTTTTAACTGTCGGACACGAAGTTTAGATTCAGTGTTCACAAATATTAGAAACGACGAATGTATTAATTTAAAAGTAAATCGTGATCTCTTAGCGTGAATTATACTATATATTTTATACCCGTGTGCACCATTTTGATCTGGATCTCAAATGCACTGGAACTGGTTTTATGCTTGCATTGTAAATGTGGTGGAGTTGTGGAACAGTGCAATGCAGATGAGGGACATTGGGTTACAAGCAGTTGAAGAAATGTAAGCAAAGATGAGTGCAATTTTTGTTTGGTTTTGGTTGTTATGTTGGTTCAACCAGTTTAATGCGGTTGTATTTTGCGGATACTACTTGTTGTTGTTGTTGTTGTTGTTGTTGTTGTTGTTGTTGTTGTTGTTGTTCTTCTTCTTCTTCTTCTTCTTCTTCTTCTTCTTCTTCTTCTTCTTCTTCTTCGTCATCGTCGTCGTCTTGTCCTCTTCGTCTTCTCCTTCTCGTACTTTTCTCCTTCATATTTTCTGCTCCTCCTCCTCCTTCTTCCTCTTCCTCCTCATTTTTCATTCTTTTTTTTTTTTGTCCCCAGTTGTCATCATCCTAATCACAATCTTCTTTTCATTTCCCTCCTTTTTTGTAATTAAGGAACATCAGTGAATGTTTTTATCCTGGAAGATACAGAAAATAAGAATGTGTGTGCAGTACTTGAAAGACCGAACGCCCTGGTCACAGGCTAGGCACTGAGACAGGTTTCAAATTAAACTGCAGGCACCTCCTTTGCATAACCTAATTGAATCTGTCTGTAACAAAATTTAAAAAGAAACGAAATTGTCCAGATATCTCAAATTGTTGTGAAATACCCGGGAATTAGAAGGAGTCAGTTGTCGGTCGGTCTGTCGGTCCGTTGCTTGCCATATCTCGCTCAAGAACCACTTGAACAGATTTTGACCACATTTCATTGGACCACTACCTCCATTAGTGGTCAGCCTCTCCATCCATTGCGTTTGCTGTTCTTCAAAGATTCACCCAGTTGCAGTTCATCTCGAGAGTGATTCAAACCGATTTGACTGGTTTGTACTATGCAGATACTTTACATGCCACTCAGACCTTGGTGTCACCTTGGCTCTCAAAGGTCAAGGTGGGTGGTAATGTTCATTATATAAAAATAAACCCGATTAGCGGAATCGATTTTGATAATACTTTGCTTGCAGTTAGTGACCCATCATTCCATGATTTCGCGTTGCTTACTTAGGACATAAAAGAGTCACAAGCATTGCCACGAAATTTAACACTTTGAGAGATTTCTGTTATGCGTGTAAGTTTATGAAAATACATTTGAATTGCTTGCCATCTCGTCTCCTCCTGTTGTTGCTATTTTTGTTGTTCTTCTTGTTCTGTTCGTGCTCAAGAGGAGAAAGCATGATTTATGTTTAGTGTGGCAGAGGATTTAGTGTAAAAACGGTACTAATGAGCTGGGCTGGTTGAACGCCACAAGTTCATCTCAGCCAAGGAAACATGATGTTGATGAAGCTTTGACTACAGAGCACTGTGTGTAAGTCAATGGTAACCATGGCTGACATTGTGCAATCATCCTTCTGGTTTATCGTTCTCATAGAGCGCTTTTCCATCTTTTGAGCTGCTCAAGGTGCTGATGCATGGCTGATGCAGGATCCAATTCTCGGTTGAGACTGAATTTAAACAAACCAAGAAGCCAACTTGCTGCTAGCCTGCTGGCTGTGTCAAGCCATGGGCAACTGAACTTATTCCTGCCACGAAGAATACAGTTCTTTCTTGGCGGCCTATCGGCCGTGATGTAAGCTTGGCAACATGTCGACCACGATGTAATCTTGGCCACGTTTCAAGCGTGAAGGCTTTGGTGTAAACCGTCGGCAATCAACAAACGAGATGAGTGTGCTGTTATAGCGGCGTTTGCAGATCTGTACGGCCTGTTTGCCTTTACCGCCCCCTTGCGTTCCCACAATCCCTTTAGCTCAGCAGCCCAGGGAGGCTGTCTTAACGCATTAGCACAATGGCTTTGTTTTTGCGCAACAGCATTATCCACCTTTGGGCAAGATTTATTTGTGACGGCCATGATTGTAAAATGGGAGCTTGTGAAGGAGGAAGAAGAAGAAGAGGAAGAAGAAGAAGACAAGGAGGAAGAAGATGAAGAAACAAAGAACGAACAGAAGAAAGAAAACCGACAATATGATGTTGAAAGCACATTTTAATGTTGTTCGTTTGTTTGTGTGTGTGTGTATATGTGTGCGTGTGTGTGTGGGTGTGGGTGTGTGTGTGTGTGTGTGTGTGTGTCCATTTTATAATTTATAATTCATGTGGTGGCACTAGTAGCCGGCAAACCGGTTTATTATCAACACGCTTCACAGCCTTGCATGGCAAAGATGTTTATTCCCTCTGACGAGGAATAAATGACAAATAACAGTTCAGGTCGGGCAGTAGTCTCAAGGTGGTGGCCGAGAGACGGGAGTCACATTCTCCGCTCGCTACAAGTGCCACGACATTCTCTACTAGTCACTGCCACTGGCTTGCATAAAATGCCTTCCGCAATTGCTCACCACCAAAAGCAGAAGACGAATGGTCAGGCGTGGGAGAACACATATGTCGTGTCGCCTTGTCCTGCATAACCCAATAATCACACCAAAGGATTCTGCACAGCAGGAGCCACACAAGGCCAGACCAACCAACAAATGAAGGTAGGGAATCTCTCTCCCAAGCGTGAACCAGTCGCCTCCCATAAAGCCACAATTATTATTATTATTATTATTAGTAGTAGTAGTAGTAGTGGTGGTAGTAGTTGTAGTAGTAGTAGTAATAGTAGTAGTAGTGTTGAATGGCAGTGTTTCGACACTGAGCTATTGGGGTGGGCCATGGAAAGTGGATAGCACCTTTAATATAAGGCAAGGTGAAGAGTGAGGGTAGCACCACATCCCCACAGCTCTCATAAGAAATGCCATAAACTATCAATGGTCGCAACAAACAGAAGTCAGCTGGGACATGGAATTAGCGGAACCCCAGCAGTGCTCACGGAACACTTGAGTTATCCCTGGAGATGTAGCGGATCTTTAGGGACAGGGATGACCCATGTTTATGGCTGTGCCGTGTGCTGGCTTAGGAAGGCCCTGTAGTGCCGTGGTACATGGTTAATGGCCAGTCTTCGAGTCCTCAAGGGCCTAGGTCATACTCTTAAACGGGGGTTTGTTTTTCGGGGGTCGACTTGCTGTAATGACTCTTTGCGTGATGTTCCTCTTTACTTTCGGAACTTCAGTCAAGTGCATGGGATCATTGACTGATCCGTTTAACATTCACAGTGATTGTTGCCCCATGGAAAAAAATAGTTTGCACCTAAAAAACGACCTTTGTGAAAGTATAGTTGGTTGTTTTAATCAACAAAGCCTGTAGTTTCGGATGTGCCTATTACTAGCAACGCTACCTACCTTTATATATATCGTCTAGTAGATCGTAGTGCGTGTTGCCATGTCGTTAACCAGGGGAAATCACTCTTTATCTGAACAGAAATTGAAAATTCAAACTTTAGCCGTTGGTTTGAGCCACGAATGCCCACGTCATACTCACGTCATAGCCCACGTCATCCTTGTTGTACGAAATAACAAGGCCAATTTTGGGGTTACACTCATTTTGGCCAAAAGTAAACAAAACCTTCGAACTGGGTCCTTTTAAAACTGGGACCCGGGAGTAAGACCTAAAACGGAGCTACAGTGTCCTGCTGCGCCTTGTCTAAGTAGTTCTGTAGCAGCAACCTACTTTTCCGTCTGTGTGTGCGCGCCTGTATGGATACGTAAATCTGTGTGTGTGCGTGTGTGTGTGTGTGTGTGTTGTCTCTGTTGAGTAGAGTGGCGGGCCCTCAGGGGTGAGCCATAAAATCACATTTGCTATTCTCAGCACACGGCTTCTACAGCAATGGTTTTTTTTCCTTCTTTTGTTTTCTCGCATATCGTTTTTTTTTCTTCAGAGTTTCTGCGTCTTCTCTTTATTCTGGGCGTTCTTCATTTTTGTTCTCTGATTTCTGTTTTCTTTCTTTCTTTTTTTTTCATTTCTTTTTTTTCTCTCCTTCTGTTCATTTCTTTTTCTGTTTTTTTTTTCAACGTTCTTTTCAAATCATTGACTTTGGTGTGCTCAACTGTTAACGTTATTGATGGCATCTGCTAAACCAAGACATTGATTTACTCCGAGAAAGAGTTTTAATAAATGGGAAATTTGGGCTTTCAAATCCGTTGATTTTCTGAGGTGTTTGTTTGTGTGTGTGTGTGTGTGTGTGTGTGTGTGTGTGCGTGTGGGTATACGTGCGTGTGTGTGTTTGAATGTGTGAATAAACATAGCAACACGTCTCCAATAAATTGTTCTCCTGTGAGTAAATGACATTACTGCATCCATATCCAATGCTACAATTCTCCCACAGCCGATTCAGTCTCAGCGCTATTAATAATAAAAAGGTCCCACGCTAACAGGAAGCGCAAATGTGAGCCATGGACAATGGCCGATGTCAGTTATGGTCCAAATGTGAGCCATGGACAATGGCCGATGTCAATTATGGTCCAAATGTGAGCCATGGACAATGGCCGATGTCATTTATGGTCCAAATGTGAGCCATGGACAATGGCCGATGTCAATTATGGTCCAAATGTGAGCCATGGACAATGGCCGATGTCAGTTATGGTCCAGATGTGAGCCATGGACAATGGCCGAATGGACAATGGCCGATGTCAATTATGGTCCAAATGTGAGCCATGGACAATGGCCGATGTCAATTATGGTCCAAGTGGCCACGGGAGTGAGGATCGAGGGCGCCAAAAACGAGGGCTGTAGAGTCTATACCCTCAATCCATTTCCTTCCACAGTGACAAATATCCTATCCTTTCCTATCCTATCCTATCCTATCCCGTAACTCAAAAGTCGTTGCGGCACCACAGATGATCGTTTAACCAGTCTACTCCATCTTTCTCTGTCCTCAGAAATCCTCATGGCTTCGCTCAGTGTCAAGCCAATCCATTCTCGAATGTTGTCCTCCCACCTCTTTTTCTATTTCCCTCTTCTTCTCCCTCCGTGCTCCGTGCCCTGCAGGATGGTCTTTGCAAGGCGTAATGCTCTGGTGACGTGGTCATACCATCGGAGTTTCCGTTTCTTCACCACACTGAGCATGTCATCGTGTTGACCAAAGGCTTGTGTGATGGTCTGTCGGACAAATAGCCTCCTACTAAACCGCCGCTCTGAAACATTGCATTCCGCTATGGGCGCCATGCTTCCTAGATCTATCCCTTCCTCATTTAACGAGAGACAGTATAATAACTATATGAGTAATCATTTGTAAACTCATTTTTACAACTGTAAACCTGGTCCTCACTTCATAAAGTTTATAAATTTATTGTAAATATTAAAAAGAGAAGAAATTAAGGAAGAAGGTTCTTACCTACTTATGTCGGAAAAAATGTTGTTCGGTGTGATGCATAGTAAAACATTTTGAGTGAACATTGGAGCCCAAGAGAAAGTGTTGAGTGCTTGTGCGCTAGGCACGCACCGTGACGCCATCTTTGTGACATTGACATTACGAAACCTGATACTGGGCGTTCATTCCATTGCGAAGAAGAACTTCCAGCGTGTGGAGGTCGGGTGCGGTGTTGTGAGGCATCTTAGCATTATGTTGTGCGTTGGGGTTGAGCAAACCTCATCAAAATTATCAAGGCTATAGAAACTCTTAGCAAAGGTTTAGTATTTCTGACCATCTTCCTTTACGCTTGCAAAACATGGACTTTCACAGCAGACCTACAACGAAGAATACAAAGCATATTGATGAGGTGCTACAGAAGACTTCTGGGCATTTCCTATACCCAGCACATCACCAACGATAGACCATCACACAAGCCATTGGAAAAACACTATGACCTGCTCACAGTGTTGAAAAAACGGAAACTCCGATGGTATGGCCACGTCACCAGAACATCAGGCCTTGCAAAGACCATCCTGCAAGGCACGGTGCAAGGAGGCAGAAGAAGAGGTAGACAGAAAAAGAGATGGGAGGACAACATTCGAGAATGGGCTGGCTTGACACTGAGCGAAGCCATGAGGGTTGCTGAGGATAGAGAAAGATGGAGTACGCTAGTTAAACGATCGTCTATGATGCCCCAACGACTTTGGAGTTAGTGGATAGGGTAGTATAGGACTTGACTGTACAGAAGCAGTTAAACCTGTAGCTTTCACCACTGATTTTGACTAGGCAGTATGAACTGTAAGGTGTTATATTAATACTTTTTGGGAGGAGAGTATACACCGAGGTGTAGCTTGTCGAGGCACGCATTCCGTTGAACGGACTTTAAAGATCCTGATGCTCATGTCCTAGACGAGTGAGTGACAGCTAGCCAAATGCACTCACCCTTCTCCTCTATTCGCGGTTGCCCTGGGTGGCGCTTAGTTGTCTGGGCGGCAGATGAATTGCTTAAGGCAGCAAATGGGCGCCTCGAGTTAGATCCTGTATCGGCCAGCGCCTTGAGCAGCTCTTAAGCTGAAAAGCGCTATATGAAAACAATACAATCAATAATTCAGTCTAAGGTTATTTGAATGACGAGGGCTGTCGCGTTCTGTCACAGGCTAGCTGTTTGTTATTCATTTTATGCAGGGCCCCATCTCTGAGATGACCTTGTTGTCCTGACTGGGTATACAGTAAACATTGACCAGGCAGTTGTTATTGTATTGTCTTGCTGCTTATCTGCATACGGCCTTGTCATTCTCGCTTGTTTTGATAGAGGAAGAAGATTATAATATGTCCGGAAGAGCAAAAGAGAGGGGAGGCAATTTACAAGAAGAGGAGACAGAAGAAGAACATGAAAGGAGAAGGAGAAGAAGTAAAATAAGGAGAAGGAGAATGGAGAAACGGAAGAAGAAGAAGAAGAACGAGGAGGAGGTTAGTTAGATATTCATTGTTTATAGGGTCTAGCGGACTTTCCAACGGAAAGAGCCGAATCAGGACCACACGAGGAGGAGAAGGAGAAGAAGGAGAAGAGGAAGTAGTTGTACAACTTGTAGTAGTAGTAGTGGTGGTTGTATTGGTAGAAGTAGTGAAGTAGTAGAAGTAGTAGTAGTATAAGTAGTAGTAGTAGTAGAAGTAGTAGTAGTTGTTGTAATAGAAGTAGTAGTAGTTGTTGTAATAGAAGTAGTAGTAGTAGTAGTAGTAGTAGTAGTAGAAGAGGAGGAGGGGATATTTTCCTTTGTTCCGTATCTGTATACTAAAAGACGATGACGTAATACAGCCACGCCAAGCGGAGTCGACTGTAATGCAACATGTTCCCCTGCTTTTTGTGTGAAGTCAGCACACTTATCAATTAATCAGACATTGGCACAGCAAGACGGGAGAATGTCTATGTTAAATGTCTGTGGCAAACCTGAAGGAACATAGGCCTAGTGCCTGGGAGGACATAGACTTGGGGGAAATGCAGACATGGTCGTGCGTAGTACTGGGTGAGAAAGATAAAGAGATATAATGATATACCAACTGCGAATTTGATGTCACCGATTGTCTACACCGACGTAGCTAAGGGAGATAACTCGGACATGGAGACATGCATGCATGAGGCATACTTCGGTAATCTTGATTTTTTCACATCTCTCTCTCTCTCTCTCTCTCTCTCTCTCTCTCTCTCTCTCTCTCTCTCTCTCTCTCTCTCTCTCTCTCTCTCTCTCTCTCTCTGTGTTTTACGTCAGCCTCTCTCTCTCTCTCTCTCTCCCTCTCCCTCTCTCCCTCTCTCTCTCTCTCTCTCTCTCTCTCTCTCTCTCTCTCTCTCTCTCTCTCTCTCTCTCTCTCTCTCTCTCTCTCTCTCTCTCTGTGTTTTACGTCAGCACTGCCGTGTTTTGGTAAAAGGAAGTAAGTCCACTTTGCCCCTTTTCGAGATAATCAATTTTTTATATCTCCTGTTTTAGTTTTTAGCCAATACTTGATTATTTTAAAAGAAATATCATAGATCACAGCTTCTAAAACTGTCTATTTCGGGCTAAACGCGTTCAAAGTTCAACAACTAAGGAGGTGGCGCGAGAGGTTGATTTTATTTAGCCCTTGTAACAAATGCCCTGTAAGTAGCATGGTGGCACATTGAATTACGCGTTGACCAACACTTTATTTCGCTGGGGTTGGGGCTGGGTGGGGCGCTCAGGGCGGCTGGAATGAGATCCTGTATCGACCAACGCCTCGGCCAGCTCTTCAGCGCGATATAAGAACGCTACAGCGGTAAAAAGCAGGAAGCGTAGGCCTTTCAGTTTATTGGACAACCTCGCTCGCTTTATTCATTTCAGTCCACTCATTTTTATGTTCTAGATCGACAGGATGACGGGCGCTCCTATAAGTAATAATAGAATCCACGACCTCTGTAACACGAGGCTAGTGCTCAAACCAAGGAGGCGTTAATCTACGGCCGCGAGGTCTTGCTGTTTCCACGCAAATGTTGTTTGTGTATGACAGGCTTCGCTGTTTGTTTTGTACTGATCAGTCTAGCGGGCATTCACCCAACGCTGCCCTTTGTGTCCATCGGCAAACACTAATTCCTTCTTGTCATCGTATTTCACGTCAATGCCTTTACCCACGCACTCATCGCTTCCCATCCCCTTTTACTGTTGTCATGCTAGCAAAGACGTTTTCCTCGCTTGTCCTATCCTACCCTATCCTTTCCCGTAACCCGGAGGTCGTAGGGGCACCACAGATGATCGTTTAACCAGCATACTCCATCTTTCTCTGTCCTCAGCAGCCCTGATGGCTTCGCTCAGTGTCAAACCAGTCCATTCTCGAATGTTGTCCTCCCACCTCTTTTTCGGTCTCCCTCTTGTTCTACCTCCTTGCACTGTGCCTTGCAGAGTAGTCTTTGCAAGGCCTGATGATCTGGTGATGTGGCCATACCATCGGAGTTTCCGTTTCTTCACCACTGTGAGCAGGTCATCGTGTTGTCCAATGGCTTGTATGATGGTCTGTCGGACTTCGTCGTTGGTGATGTGTTAGGTATAGGAAATGCCCAGAAGTCTTCTGTAGCACCTCATCTCCATGCTTTGTATTCTTCGTTGGAGATCTGCTGTGAGGGTCCATGCATCGCAAGCATATAGGAAGATGGAGATGACAAGGGAGCGCAGCAGTCTTACTTTGGAATGTAGAATGATGGTCTTGTCTTTCCAAATGGGCTTCAACCTTGTCAGGGCAACAGTTGTTTGTGCGATCCTGGAGAGGACTTCCTGTCGGGACCCATTGTCTGATACAATGGCTCCGAAATATTTGAAGCTATTGTCACAAAGAAAGGGGTTGGGGGATGAGGATTAGCACTTAATCCCTCGCACTGTGTTGCCTCTCTTGTATAGGCCAACGTTGTGATGACATTCAATGAATAAGGCTGGGGGTTACTAAAGAATGAGAGACAGTCAAAAGGCCAGACGAGAAGAAGGTAGGCTAAACTAGTAAGAAATACAAACAAGGGGGAGTCCACCTGATACAGTATTTAACTAGTCAATTTTATTAAATGGAAGTAGGTCGTCTGAGTTGGATAATCTAAGGATGAGTCACTGAATATTGTCAATAATAGTTCGGAGTATCTTGGAGATATTCTGGGTGGGCGGCTTTGGGAATGCTAGGGCGATTGAGGACTGATTTCATCACTGAGCAGGAGGATATCTGGATTGTTCTGGGTGGCTCAGCCAGAGTGTCTTCGAATTGTGGTGGCCGCAGGATAGTAACTTAGCTTCGTATTGCGTAGGGCGGTGGTTGGTCCAGGATTCTGGATGGTCGGCGGATCAAAGAGTTCTCGAAGTTAGCTTGGGGCCCAATGCAGGGCAGTAGGTCACTTTCTTAGGTAATGGCTTGATGGTGCAATCTCCAGTGGCGATACAGTGGTGCGTTTCAGCCTACGTGGCTGGCTGGTTGGCGAAACTTGGGAAGTACGCTTCACATTGACGCCCTGGGTTGTCAGGGTCGCCCGCAGCGGGTCTGGCGTCTTACAGCTGGCAGGGCCGGTATGGTCGCCCTGATAGGAACCCGTCTGTAAAGTAGTACAGACTCCAAATCAGCTATGTACATATATCCTGGGTGCAGCGCCTATTTGCGCGCGTGCCCATCAGATTTTCAAACTTGGTCGGACCGGTCAAGGGTTGACCGGTTCGTACCAACAGTCCAACAATTGCAACCATGGCCATGGGGCTATTGTGGAGTTTACCGGCAGCCGCTAATATATAATAACTTCGGCGCCTTAAGATGGGGTGGCGGACAACAGGGGCAGATATTTAGACAGTGGGAACACGGGAGAAGCGAAGGGGGTAAATACAGGACAATGGGGGTAGCAGGCAAGGGGCTGTACTGGGGGACTTTAATCTATGTGGAGGGACAGCATGGCATGGGATATTTACACATGGGGCTAACAGGGGGCATACAAGTATAAATTCAAACATGGCATGTGTCATAATCAAGGCAGATAATATATACAAGGAATAAATACATATCACAGCAACACATCAAGACAAAACCACAAACACGAACGTACATATCTACAGGACATACGAACATGTTGGGCGATCGACGGGTGATGGGAAGGCTAAATGATATAAAGTAAATTTCCTCTCTTACCTTGACTAAGAACGGGTCGAATCCCAAGAGTACTGCCGAGGCTCAATGGACACCGGGTGATGGGACGTGTCCAAGGCAGGCTGATGGGTCTTCGAAGGCGGAAGGCATGCGTCTGACACCGAGAATTGGTGTGTGGGAGCTTTTAGAGCGATCCCCCGAGGGGCGGGGCTTAGACGGATTTAGCCGGCGTGCGTAGAAGTGATGACTGTGCGCAGCCAGCGTCAGGGCTGAATCGTCCGTTCGTCACAGCTATGCACTGTGTTGAGGGATTGGCCTTGGACTTTGATGTCCGTGTTGATGCCATTGGTGTTGTTGGTCATAATTTTGGTCTTCTCTGCACTTATTTCCATTCCATAAGCTCTGGAGGTGGTGTCAAGCCTCTGTACCAGCTGTTCAAGTTCTTGTTCCTCTCCAGCCAATCCATCAATGTCATCCGCAAAACGAAGATTGGAGATTGCTCTACCCCCTAAGCTGACTGTGCCTTTGTGATCTGCAAGAGCATCTGACATGATGCGCTCTAGGAAGATGTTGGAGAGTGTTGGAGAGAGTAGGCATCCTTGACGCACACCGATTGTTGTTCTGAACCTCGCTTGTCCACTAATCACCAATCTGACCCATACCCTCCTTCACCCATCTCTCTCCTCTCTATCCTCCCCCCCCCCACCTTCACTATCCCCGTCACTGTTGTCATGCTTGCAACGATGTTTGGTAACTCCTTTCTTCGTCACCCTCTTTCTTCATTCTCTCTCTCGTATCCCTGTTCGTTGTAGATGTTGGACAATCAAACGTTCAGATGGAGCCCGAGACCCCAAATGATCTTCTTCTTTTTCTTCTTCTTTTTCTTTTTCTTTTACTTTTTTTTTTTTTTTGCTGCAGTTTATTATCCCTTTCTATCGGGAATTTCAGGGCCGCCTCCCCCGGGGAAGGCGTAGTCGCAGCCAGTGGCGCGCCCAAACTCAACCTACCTAACACTATTTGTGAATTTTTGAAATATTTGCTTGGGGAGCAAACCGGAGTACCCGGAGAAACCCCCCGAGACGTTGCCCGAGTCGAAAGTAAATAATATTCGGAGAAAGAAACATAACGCCAAGATGCTGGCTCGAACTCTCCCCTGTCAGGCGCCATTGGTTTCTGGCTTGTAGACAAGGCAAGTTAGTCCCGCCTTAGCCCACTTGGCCACAACGCTCGTTTTTTTTGTGTTTTTTTTAATCCTATACTATCCCGTAACTCGAAAGTCGTTGGGGCACCACAGATGATCATTTAACAAGCATACTCCATCTTTCTCTGTCCTTAGCAACCCTCATGGCTTCACTCAGTGTCAAGCCAGTCCATTCTCGAATGTTGTCCTCCCACCTCTTTTTCTAGCTCCCTCTTTTCTCACTGAACTGCAGAAATTCCACAACTTTAACACCGCCTCTCCTCCCGAGGTAGCGTTCATCTTTATAATAATAATAATAATAATAATAATAATAATAATAATAATAATAATAATAATAATAATAATAATAATAATGGAAGATATACGCGCCTTAGTTTTAAATCAGACTCAAAGCGCGGCGATCTATAACCAACATACATAAGGCTCACATGTTACACTTTTATATACACAACAAACACACATGCATCACACTAACATGTGGTTGAAAGGCCAATCACTATTGAAGATCCATTAGAGAACGAAAGGTGAGTGAATCAACTCCTGACTCGCCCATGGCCACAGCAGGCTTCATGATACGGCAGTGGAAACGATGGAACAGCTAGGAGAGCAAGAAATCAGACCAAGCCCTAGTTCAACATTTTTTGCCGCAGTTCTACATCTGATCATTGAATTTATCTGGAGGAAGATTTCAAAACCTAAATATTGACTTTGTCTTATCTCAACTAGTTGTACGTGGGGGACTGCCTGTCTTTCTTGTGTGTGGTTGTGGTACTTACAATCAGGTGGACAGTAGAGAGAATCAGAAATCAGATTAAATTCAAGGACAGTTGTGTTGGTGCCTCGTCACAGTGTAGACCTACGAGTAAGGAAACATCACTTCTCCCCCTTTCTATCGCTACAGTAGTCGTTTCCGCGCCAACTACCACCACCCACGCTCGTTTTCCCTGTCGCTGCTGCAATCATTTAGAAGCGAAGAGAAACGAGATAGCCCTTAGGTTAAAAGATTGCTTACTCGGCATCATCGTCATCATCGTTATCATCATCATGTCGGAGGTGAGGTGTCCACATCGCTCGCACTAGTCTTGGAGAGATAGGTTTGCTGCTCGAGGGAGAGACTACTCCGTCAATCACGTTTGCTGGCTCGACGCTGTAATCGCAGGCAAGGTTACTTCCCTTCCCCCTTTCTCTCTCTCTCTCTCTCTCTCTCTCTCTCTCTCTCTCTCTCTCTCTCTCTCTCTCTCTCTCTCTCTCTCTCTCTCTCTCTCTCTCTCTCTCTCTCTCTCTCTCTCTCTCTCTCTCTCTCTCTCTCTCTCTGTGCATGCCCCTTGGAGAGTCAGACACATTGTAAAACCTAAATGGCTGATAATGAGTTACAAGATGCCATTAATAATGGAGATTATTTAAAATCGACTGGCAAAGAAAAAGAGTATAAACAACAAAGAGATAAAGTAAATTCAATGGAACGATTAAAACGGGAAAAGTATTTCCAGGACTTTGCTTCATCAAAACAAAATTCAAAGAACATATGGAAAGCAATAAATGAACTCACAAATAATTTTTAAAAACATACAAATACTACCAGTTGTATTGACATATCCGCTAATGATTTAAAGCAACTTTTTTTCCTTGTAAAAACTGAAAAGGTTATTTATAATAATAAATTAAAATTAAAGGATTTGAGCATTGTAAAAGACTTTTGTAGGTCAACTAATTGCATCTCAATCAATTATTCCTCCGCTTACGATATCTGAAGTCCTTCACGCACTCACACATGTAAAGCAAACGGGCACCCGGGGCACAGATGGGGTAGATGGCAGAATTCTTAAATTGTTTGTTCCGCTAATTTCTGATACCCTCATTTACATTTACAATCTCTGCTTACAGAACACCTACTTTCCATTTGCCTTACAAAAGGCTAAAAATTATTCTTTGTTCAAATCGGGTGATAGAAAAGACCACTCAAATTACAGATCAATCTCTGTATTGTCTATTATATATGAAAACCACGTGAGAAACATATAAACTACTACCACTTAGCGCATTTCAACCATAATCACCCTAACCAATCTGGATTCAAGGCTCATCACGCATGTCACACTGCATTATTCAGTCTTGTTGACCACTGGTTGAACAAGATTAATGATAATGAATTTGGTGGTGCCGTGTTTGTAGATTTCACCGAAGCTTTTGACGTCATTGACCACACCCTGCTTCTAAAAACACTCTTACTCTGTGGACTTGGGATTGATTCAGTTCAACTTATACATTGTGTTGTCAGACTGTGCACGCGAACACCTCAATATCGAGCGTGCAGGCCAGGGTGTACACTACGGCGTACCACAAGGGGCGGTATTAGGCCCTCTGCTCTTAACTATAGAGATAAACCATCTCCCCCTTCATATTAACAATTCGTGTGAACGTTTTGCATATGACACCACCATATATTATAGAAACACCAATTTAAGTCATGTATCAGAATCACTGCAGGAGATCGTAAATCACTTCACTGAACGGACCGAGCTAAATCGTATGTCAATTAATCCACACACACACACCCTCCACCACCCACCCACCCACCACCATGCACCCACCCACCCACCCCCATCCACCCACCCACTCCCTTCCCCCCAAAAAAAAGAAAAAAAAAGAAAAAAGAATGCATGACAAATATCTAGACAAAAACGCCAGAATATAACCTCCACATTTTGGGATTTAACGATTAGTAATACAATTACTGAAAAAGTCAGCCGTCATAAAGTGTTGGAAGTCGACATTGATAACAACATGTCTTGGTCAAATCACATGAACAACTTTCCAAAACAGTGACAAAAAAGGTGTATCTTCTAACTAGAATCAAGCACTTCCTACATTTTGATGCAAGGAAGTCATTCTTTAATGCACATATTCAGTCCGCCATTGATTACGCATCTACCTTATAAGATTCAGCCAGTGATAATACAATTAAAACACTTATTAAATTACACACACAGATCCAAAAGTTTAGGTGTGATCCACGGTTTTTTCTTTATGCGGCGCTTGCCAATGATCTCAGTGGCCGCATCTGTCACAGTTGAGTTGAAGGCGGTGGTCATGGTATGGACATTTACTTCACTAGCTCCCAAAATGAGCAATGGTGCACATTTCCCTTCAGTTGTGGCTTGGAATATTTTTGCTATTTCCGGGTCTTAAAGTTTGTCCAGGTCGAAGAGAGAACGAAGAGAGATGAAAAAGAAAAAGAACACCTTACTTGGAGCTTTGCCTACGAAGAATCAACAATGACATCCGAAAAGGCATGCGCACAGCAAAGGAGAATTGGATAGAAGATCAATGCAAGGAAATAGAGAACAGTCTGAATAAGAACAACAGCAAGAAGGCCTACCAGACTGTGAAGCGGCTGGCAAGTGTTAATCAGCCCAAGGTTGTTGCTTACAAATCAATTGATCTGTAGAATGCATTAAATGCTTTAAAGGTTAAGCATAAATATACTAAATTGATGTGCAACTCCACCCGCTATTCCTTGCAATGCATGTCATGTACATACATGTTTTCTTTACTCAAGTTTATCTGTAAACATGTTATCGTTTCAACGGGTTTTATTGTTGTTGTTGTTGTTATTTTTGTTGTTGTGTGTGTATTTTCAGTAGCTGCTTGCTTATTCTACTAAGTTCCTTAAATAAAGAATTATCCTATATTTATCTCTCTTCCCACACACAAACACGCACACAAACACACACACACACACACACACACACACACACACACACATTTTAATAATAGTTAAATCTGGAAATGACGAAGTAAAGATTACGTGCAACACATTGACAAAAATATTTGTGCGTCTGTGTGCGCGTGTTTTTTTTTTTAACCGTGTGAGCATGTGTGTTGATGCAGATCGCGGCTCTTTGAGACTGATTGGTGATTTGGAGAAAAGCGCGTGTATTACATCCATGATTGTTATTATTATTATTATTATTATTATTATTATTATTATTATTATTATTATTATTATTATTATTATTGTTATTATTATTATTATTATTATTATTATTATTATTATTATTATTATTATTATTATTATTATTATTATTGCTGTTGTTGTTATTGTTAAAGGGGGACACAAAGGTTTGTGTAGAACACAGGTAGGAGTTAAGATAAGATAGATAAAATAAGAATACCGTATTACCTCAAACAACGACAAATGTACATGTGGTGCACAGCTCCAAACAAACGAACAAAACGTACATTTAAAGCATGCATACAAAGCCATGATGAAGCACAAACCATGTTGAAGCACAGTGAAGCACACACCATGTTGAAGCACTCATACATACACCCTCCCCACACGGACAATTGATACACACACAGGTTGGCAGATCACTACATTCAGTCCTAAGACAGCAGGTGGTACACATTACAAATAAAAATAACAATGCAATGGGTGCTATATACACACACAGGCTGGCAGATCTCTACATTCAGTCCTAAGACAGCAGGTGGTACACATTACAAATAAAAATAACAATGCAATGGGTGCTACATGTATATACACACACAGGTTGGCAGATCCATACAATCAGTCCTAAGACAGCAGGTGGTACACATTACAAATAAAAATAGCAATGCAATGGGTGTTATATACACACACAGGTTGGCAGATCACTACATTCAGTCCTAAGACAGCAGGTGGTACACATTACAAATAAAAATAACAATGCAGTGGGTGTTATATACTCATACAGGCGCAATCACACACACACACACACACACACACACACACACACCCACACACACACCTACACACACCCCCCCTGTACTCACACACACAAACATTATACATAGCAATAAGCAATAACATTCAGCAATATTGACAATAAAGCAACATAAAGTATCATAATCACTAAAAGGAAAGATTGCTCAATATATCACACAATATTAATTATTGGCAATAATACACTACCGTGAAAACAAACTGTTCTGCTGCTCAGAAGATTGGCTGAATTTTAAAAAAGAAAAAGAAGAAGAAAAGATAGAAAAGTAGATAGTGACACTTTATATTAAAAAATGTAATTAAAAAATTTGAACAAAACGCACTAAAAGCCCCAAACACTTTCGGACAGAACTAAGATGGCGATAGTCATTGGGATGATGGCGACGATATTATTCATTAAACTGATGGAATTGGGAATAAAGCTACTTTGTAATCTGACAGTTCTCGATTTTAGAGGTGCGGAGTCGTCGACCTGAGGGCAGATGTTCATACAGATGAACCAAGACGTGGCTACTGTCCTGTGCAATTATTCCACCATGTCGCACCACTCCACATTCATACAGTGCATTCAAACGTTCTTGCTGGCTCCCAATCATTTTGCTACACACATTCCCAACTCCAACCAACATACTTTTGTTGTTCACACTCAAGCATCCACACCAGCGCACAAACCTAACGAAATGGGAATGTATTTAAATTACCACTTGGATATAGTATTTATTATATGAAGTTAAGCACGAGTGGAACTATTTCTGGACTTTTGGTTCAATTTTCCCAACAACCCTTGTTGTCCCGTTTGGTTGTCCGCAGCTGATTGGTAACTCAATTTTTCCGGGCCGTCTCTTGCTCCGGGGCAGATCACAGGCTGGTAGCATACTGACTGGCAGGAATCTGTCAAGTTAGGGCTTTATCTCAATCTTTTGCAGGCGTTGGACTCACCAGGCTCTGAAACTCGGAGTGCACAGAAGTGGTGTAAGTAGCCGCGGCACGTGCTTTTAGGCGCTTACAAAAATAGTGGTTGGTAGATAGGTTTGTTTTGATGGCAAGCGGTTTGCTGACTATCGCACTTAAAACGATGGTGCACAGGTGGGCTTTAGTGATGTCAACAAATCGACTGTTCCTTGACCTCTCCTTCCCACCCCGCCTCCCGCCACCCCCACCCCTTCCTACGACTTCTAGCTTTAACCCCCCCTCCCTCTCGCTACAATCTCCACCACACTCCCCCCTCTCTCTCTCTCTCTCTCTCTCTCTCTCTCTCTCCCTCCATCCACGACACCGAGTCCATTAGCATTCGATGCGCTCGGCAAAAGCTAAGTATCGATATATAATAATTAATATTTGTGTTTGAATGGGTGAAATGCCTCCGTACCTGACTTGTTGGATTTGTGCGACAGGACAAGAGAAGTACATCGGCCAGGATTAGGGCAGTATAGAATTTCAGTGGTTGCCAGATCCCTTTTCTGCTAACACTGAATTATAAGCACAAAGCTCCAATCTGACTTCCGCGATGTTAACGAAATCGATGAATTTAGCCTAAAGCTGGTAGGTTGTGGTGAGGTGGAAGAGCTTGAAGAATGTAATCTACCTCAATGTAAGCCCAGTAGTTCCATCAAGCTTACTGGCCAGGCCCATTTGATGCACGGCATAACGTGAGCTCGTTGTTCTGTAAGCTCAACTTCATCCACGCGCCGCTTGTCCTGTAGGTCGCTGCCAAGGTCAAACGAGGATCAACGTACTTCATGCGCGGCAATCTGTGGTTGGATGCAGCATTTTAACAGATACATCACAGTCACACACATAATAATAATAATAATAATAATAATAATAATAATAATAATAATAATAATAATAATAATAATAATAATACTACATTACATGATTATTGCTTTAGGTCCAGCGGAAATAATAATAATAATAATAATAATAATAATAATAATAATAATAATAATAATAATAATAATAATAATAATAATAAAATTAATAATAATAATAATAATAATAATAATAATAATAATAATAATAATAATAATAATAATAATAATATTTTTACTATTAAAATTCGGTCCAAAGCGCAATTCTCTCGCATTCACACACACCCACAAAAGAACCAAATCATAAGGGGGTAAAAAACAAACCACAAACAAATATAAAGACTGGCAGATGTGAGTTGGTAGAGACAGTGCGCAGTGGACCATTGTTGTCAAGGAAGACGAGAAGAAATGAGTTTTTATGCTCTGTTTGAAGGAGGAGATTGAGGGTTTGCTGCGGAGAGAAAGTGGGAGTTGATTCCAAGCAGAGGGTCCAACGGCAGAGAAAGAGCTGGATCCGGCAGAAACAAGTTTGATTCGAGCGACTCGAAGAGGATCAGAAGCTGAGCGGTGGTTGCGTGATGGTGTGTACAGATGGATGCTGTCTGAAAAGGTAGGGAGAAGCAAAACCGTTGATGCACTTGAAGCAGAGAAGGTTAACGTTGTTGAATATTCTGTGTGGGACAAGCAGCCAGTGAAAAGAGGAGAGCAGTGAGGTGGATATGATCAGATCTTTTCTTTATCACAAAGCTATTCATTTATAAATATAGATAGACCATTTGGCAACTGGGAATCATCTTCAAAGAGTTTGTTATGCAAAATCGCTTTCAACTGAAGGTATTTTGGAACAGGTCATGCAAAATAGGTGCTGCTATAACAAATTGGGCACTACAATATGTCTTTGTACAAAGTTTGAAGTCAACTGATGCAGCATTTTAAAAAATATAACACACACTCCACACACCCACTCCAAACGTTACCCTAATTATGAATACATTTGTCCAGAATCTTCGGTTTTAACCGTTTTTTGGAATTTAAGCAGTAGTGCTGACTTTAAATTACTACTACTCACTGTATACTCCACGTGGGGGTGCCGGGGTTTTCTGTATAAATAGTATCCCCACTTTGAGGACATTTAGTGCTTTACATTCCCACTGTTTCTGTCATTCTCATTTGTTCTTTCTCGTTCCTAATCTGTTCTATCAATCTACTATCTTCTTCGCTAGACCAGTCACCTACCTTTTTTTCTTGAAAACTCTCCCCAAACTCCTCATTTGTGTATGGGGTCTGTTGGGTTTGGGGCGCTTTCCGCCAAATAGTCAATAGCGCTTTCTGTGGTATTATTATTTAGCAATGTAGGCTTTTTATATTTATGAGTTTTGTAAATATTTTATTATGATGTTCGATAAAGTTGAGTACAGCCTCAGCGTCCCCTGCATGAGATGCCTTTATTGTAAAGTGACCGGCTGGTGGAGTGCCCTCAGTGTTACCATTAGGATTGTTTCAGCAGATCTGTTAAACGGTTCGGGGGGACGAGTCCTCTTTCAAACAAATTGTGCTCTTTTCAATCCGCTGGACCCTATAAGCAATGACTAACTCAGCTGTATTTACCTGTAATGGTCTGCTGAGTTGCTGCCTACATTAGGGGATTATCTCCCCTCCAAATGTGGCTTCACTTAGACTCGACTTAGCTGCAGTTGTTCCATCCCCTTTGTGTACAGCCCACACCTACATCGGAGTGGAACTTCAGCAGGAATTTATCCCGCCCAGAATATCGCTGTTGACTATTAATTTGTTGGTTCTCATCGTTAAAAGAATTTTGGGTTTAATTCAGTTGTTTTAATGTTGTTTTTCATCCAAATGATGAGCCATTACAGTGAATGGACATAAATGTTGTTGTTCCTGATAATCCACTTGTCTGCTCCAAAGAGCTGTTTTCATAAAACGAGCTCAAGCGGCACAAGACGCCAGCTTGCTGCACCAAACACGCTGTCTAGCGCCATGACAACCGATCCATCGATCGATCTGTGTGTATATAATTATGTCTGATTAATTATTATAATTGTGAATCTCCCGTCACGGACGTACCTCAGATTGGTCATGTTTCCTCGGAATTGAATGTAGACGTCTAAGCACGTTACACGGCGAGGAGTATGTTATGCTTCTTTCTGCCTTCCTTTCTATTATTTCTGGGTTTTTGTATTTCCACACTTTTCTGGAAATACTTTGAAATCGTCGGGGGAACTTAGAGCGAGCCAAATGGCGATCGATCCGTTCGACGCCATGTCTCAAGAACAACTGAACGGATTTTGACTAAACTTCATGGGATCATTACCTAGGTTAGTTGCCGGCATCCCATGCCATTAAACTTGCTCTGCCGGTCGGTTGTCGGACAGTCGGTCGGTCCGTCCCTCCGAAGTGTTTGCCTGACATGTATCTCAAGAATGCCTGTCCTGTATCTCAAGAATGCCTGAACCGAAATTCACCACTTTTACTTTGCGCAAACTTGAACTACTGCTACGCATATCAGATCATAGGTATTTGTACTTTGTTGAAGGTCAAGGTCATATACATTTTCAAAGCGCGTTTTGCGCTGTATCTAAACAATGGCTGAGCCGATTTGCATAATTTGTTTTGCTTTCAGATAGTTCAGAACACCACCACCAAGAAAATGAGCACTGTTGAAAATGCCTATTTCAGCGGCTCTGTATGTAAGTGTCTGTGAAAAACGTGTGAATGGCTTGCCCTCTTGTGTTTTGTTAACGGGTAGATCTTATTTGTCTGCCATGCCTGGTTGTCTGCCATGCCTGGTTGTCTGCCATGGCGCGAGGATTGTGTGTGAGTTAGGAACTTGAGCTGGATCTGGATCTAACTAAACAACTTTGCTGGGTCTGGTTTCAGCCTTCTCCCTCTCCGTGGAGTCTCTTTCGCGCTGTACGAGTCTTAATAAGTCCTCGCAAAGACACTTTGGAAGCCTTAGAACATTCTGAATGTGCGATTGTGGAGAATCTGTGAGTTTGAAGCTTGAGATGGTCAGTGTTACAATGTAAAAGGATGCATTTCTATTTTTATTTGTTGTTTTTGTTTGTTTGTTGGTAACTTCAGAAAATCTTGATGGAGAATAGAAGAAGAAGGAGAAGAAGAAGAAGAAGAAGAAGAAGAAGAAGAAGAAGAGAACTTATAACGCGCACATATCTCACCTCATGGCGCACTCATACACATCCTTTGGCATTAACAATTGAAGCACACTGATACACACTTGGCATTAACAATTGAAGCACACTGATACACACTTGCGCATAAATGACATGAAGATGACCATGCAACCACAATACAGAGACTCGGCACTCCGAACTAAGCGTAAGATAATTTTAAATAATGGTTATATACAAGACCATGGCCATTTACCACGTTGAAGTTTCACGTCTTCATCCACCTTTGGCGATGCGACACCCGGGGATTACCATCCCAGGGAAGAAGGGTAGGGACCTGTATCAACGCTGAACCACCAGAGCGATCATATTTATTTAATCGTTTTTATATAACGTTTTTCCTGCTCAAGAGCTGCCCAAAGCGCTGGCCGATACAAGATATAACTCAAGGCTGCTCAAAGCGCTGGCCGATACAGGATTTAACTCAAGGCTGCTCAAAGCGCTGGCCGATACAGGATATAACTCAAGGATGCTCAAAGCGCTGGCCGATACAGGATATAACTCAAGGATGCTCAAAGCGCTGGCCGATACAGCCTTTGGGCGCATTGATCATACTGCTGAGAAGGACAGTGGCAATGTCCACTTTTGTCTTCACGAGATTCGAACCTGGGTCATTGGTGTGTCAGGCTAACGCTGGACCACTGAGTTACGACGATGGAGTATAGATCTGTATGTAAAACGTGTGTAGAGTTTGGAAGCCTCAGAGAATGTGATAGCTTAAACTATTGTTTTCGTTTGATCGTTTCAGAGGTTTTAACTGGAGGTTGAAACAATAGAGAACTACGTGTAAATCCACTTCATCAGATTGTCTCCTTGTGTTTTTGTTCGTCCAACTTCATTTCCATTTACCTTCACCTTCCTTATCTCACCTACCACCCTCCAACCCTTCAACACAATAATCATGATGAAAACAGGTGAGCGGACTACGAAAGCCTCAGAAAATCAGCTGATGTGCTGTTTGAGCCTCGCAGACCTCCAAACACATCCCCATGTGGTAATTTAACCCTATGCATAGCCTTTGTTGCTCGCAACCTAAACATACGCTGCTACAGAAGGGCCAAGTTTGCCTTGTTTGTAGATCTAAGGGTTTAGTCTACGCTGCTGTAAAGCATAAGCTAACAGAACTACAGACACAATTATCAACATCAAAACAGTACTGATAGTAAGGTTATGCCCGGTTGGCTGTAAATAACATGTCGTGCATTTCGCGCATAGCTTAGTGGTACAGCAATTGCCTGCCAGGTTCCAAATCCCGCGGTGGACATATGCAAGTCGCCACAGTATGATTGCTCTGGTGGTTCAGTGTTGATTTAGGTCCTTACCTTTCTTGTCTGGGATGGTTATCCACGTCTGTCACACTGCCAGTGGTGGGTGGACTTTTACATTCAATATTCATTCATTGTTCTAATTTATGCTATCCCGTAACTCGAAGGTCGTTGGGGCACCACAGTTGATCGTTTAACCAGCGTACTCCATCTTTCTCTGTCCCCAGTAACCTTCATTGTTGTTTTTTTTTAAATTAGTATGCAACACCAAGTTATGTCCTTTAAAATGAGCTATCAGCTAACAGACTTTATCTCTCCATGTGGCTTTATGTATACAAACTATCACTCTTACTGACTTACATCTCTCATCATTCACTTAACTAACCACTTTCTCTCTCTCTCTCTCTCTCTCTCTCTCTCTCTCTCTCTCTTTTTCTCTCTCTCTCTCTCTCCCTCTCTTTTTCTCTCTCTCTGGCTTTCTATTATACAATACAATCTGCGCACACCCACCCACCCACACACACACCCACACCCACGCACACACCCACACCCACACCCACACACACACACACACACACTTTAATGGTACATACATCTAATTAGACATACCCCACACACACTCAACACCGATAATTAAAGTTGTACATTAAAAGCCATGTAAGACGACATTACAATGCATTTAAAGAACAATGTAAAATAAGACAATCTAATTAATATGACTTTAAAATTTTAGAAATTGAGGTACGTTTGTACGTTTTGATATGGAAGTGTGATAACATTGGAAACATTGAGGTACCAGGGCGGATCTGGGGGGGGGGGTGTGCAACGGGTGCACGTGCACACCCCCCCCCCCCCCCCCCCCCCCACGGACGACCAAAAAAAAAAGAAGAAGAAAAAGGAAAAGAAGAAGAAGAAAGAAGAGGAAGGAGAAAAAGAAGAGGAAGAAGAATATTCAGAATATCCATAATATTCATAATAATCATGCTAATCATCATCATCATCAGCAGCAGCAGCAGCAGCAACAGCATAATGATAACAATAATAATAATAACAATAATAATAATAATAATAATAATAATAATAATAATAATAATAATAATAATAATAATAATAATAATAATAATAATAATAATAAAAAGAAGAAGAAGAAGAAGAAGAATAGAGGACAATAATAATAATAATAATAATAATAATAATAATAATAATAATAATAATAATAATAATAAAGGACAATAATAATAATAATAATAATAATAATAATAATAATAAGAAGAAGAAGAAGAAGAAGAAGAAGAAGAAGAATAAGAAGAAGAAGAAGAAGAAGAAGTTGTTTAATGTATTTAAAGTCCTTCCACCAAAGTGATACAATAATAATTTATTTAAAGTCTTTCCACCAAAGTGATACAATAATAATAATAATAATAATAATAATAATAATAATAATAATAATAATAATAATAATAATAATAATAATCGTCATTTACCCCAAAGATGCTGAAAAAGCACTATATAAGAATGATAAATAATAATAATAATAAAGATGCATTCTCTCCTATTTTCTTTCCCATATCAATCCCTGCCCTCTTCACGCCTCAATCTCCTGTTACCCCCACCCCCTCCCTCCTTTCTTCTTTCATTTACTCACACTCACCAATCGGCCTACACATGTTAGACATGTAACAGCTCAACTTCAAAGAACCCCGGCCAATTATGATGTGTAACATCCGCTAAAACGTCATATGTCGCTTGCATTTTCAGTGTGTTTATGTAAGAGGTTTATTTTCAATGTAAAACATTTATTTCCTTGTGCGCTGGGCTCATTGTTGATAGAAGCGGGGACTGTCCAGCCCGTAGACTAAACAAGCACAGTGTCAATGATTAGCGCATGATGACAAGACCGGAAATTGGGCGAGAATATCTCTGCTTATTTCGTTAGTGCACCTCTCCCCTTAATCCTTACACTCCTCTCATTCCCGCTCTATGTAGAAGAGTTCATTTTATATTGTGTCACTCTTTATTTAGACGTCAAAGAAGCAACAGCCTAGCGCCTAGCGTTGTTGCACAGCATTAGTGTTAGTTACCAGTTTTTAGGAGTATTTCTATTTTGTGAAAAGACATTTTATATTGTGCTGAACCATTTTGTGACCTACCTCACACTGAAGTGGTATGTACATATTTTGTTTGATGATGATGATAGAGATAGAGATAAAGATATTTATAATTTATTTTATTTGTCGTTTATTCTTGTTAATATTATTCTAATCCTGTTTATTCTTAAAACTAGTGGTTTTTGTACCCTGGCAAGCCACACATGATGCTGTTTAAAATGTAGACAGAGAAAACTTTTGTCTGCGAGTTTCATTTGGACGATGATACCTCCCCATATCCCCCTTGATACCTCACCATACCCCCCCCCCCCTGATATCTCCCCGTCCCCCCCCCCCATGATGCCTCATCATACCCCCTTGATACCTCCCCGAACCCACTTGATACCTCCCCATACCCCCTTGATACCTTCCATACCCCCTTGGTTCCTACCTGTACCCGCCTTGATACTTCCCCGTTGATCGTTTCGCAGGTATGGATGAAAGGAATCGACCATCATCATACCCCCTTATATATACCCGTATCCCCGTTATGCCTACCCATGCCCCTTTAAACCTACCCGTAGCCCCCTTTTACCTACACGTACCACCCCATCCCGATCCTTGGTAATAATAATAATAATAATAATAATAATAATAATAATAATAATAATAATATTGAATATAGAATAATACAAATAGAAATCATAAAAAACACCAAGGTTTTAAAAGAAAATTTGATATAAGATATAATAATAATAATATATTATTATTAGTTTATAAATAATAATAATAATAATAATAATAATAATAATAATAATAATAATAATAATAATAATAATAAAGGCAAAAAGCCTAAATTAAAAAGAAAAAAATCCATATTTTAGTGTACTAAAAAAAAAAAAAAAAAAAAGAGGGGCCGTTTGAGAATTGAACTTGGGTCGCCCTGCACTGTAGACGAATGGTTTTACTAACTACGCTATCAACGCTTCCTAGAAAAGACAATCAATTTTTTGGTCTATATGGGAAAACATCATGAAACGTTACAGTTTGTGGACATTTTGTTTATTTATTTATCTCAGAAACGGTTGAAAGTTCGGTAAGGAAATGTCGGCTATAACGATTTCGCTGGTTTTGACCACAGAGTAGGCCGATCAGCAGTGCCCAGCACCTGCCCAGATCAGCGTCCATACCGGACAAACTTTATAGTAGAGGCGAAGAAGGACTTCCGGCTAAGCAATTTATATATATAGATGTATATTTACAGCAGTTATAGCAACAGCTTGATCTAAGTACAATTAGGTAGCAACTCAACAACAAAAGAAAGTGTAACACATGTATGTGAGGGCACAGGGCGTTTTGCCCATAAACTGTTGTTTTGAAAGAATAACTGTTCTTTGCTATGAATCTGAGGTAAGATACAAAAACTTCTCTCTATCCCCCCCCCCCCCCCCCCCAAAAAAAAAAAAAAAAGTGCACCCTCCCGCGTGAACCTGCTGATCCGCCCTTGGGTACGTTCTCTATGCCCGCAGTTGCTACCGCCCACCCACCAAAAGTGTCTTGTTTTCGTTATCAGGAACACCAGATCAAGGCAGATATTTTGTACAGTGTGTGTAGAGAATGAGGGGGGGGGGAAGAAGAAAAGATTGGGTTGGGGGTTCTGTGCATTTATTTTCTACTGTATGATGTATGTATGTGTGTGTTTGTGTGCTTTTTGCATTTGTCACGTTGTATTTCTGCTTGGTTTGACTTGAAGCAAAGCATGAAAGCTGTTTGTTTATTTGTGTGTGTGCGTGCGTACGTGCGTGTGTGTATATGTATGTAAGTATGTGTGTATGTGTGTGTGTGTGTGCTCTATTTGTATATGTTTAGGCTTGAGAGAGAAGAAAAATGTTCGTTTGATGGCTTTCACCTAATCGACGTCATCCATCTTGGCGTGTTTTGTAAACCAGAACAATGGTATGTGTGAACGTTTAGGCTTGTTCGCTGTAGGCAAATACTGCCTGTGATGATGTAAACATCTACCACTCCCGCGCACACATATATAGAAGTTCCTTTGTAAAATAGTTATTTTCAACACTTTCAGCTAAATAATTTAGAAGCATATTTTTTAATTAATCATTTGTTTACAAAAAATGTAAGATTTGTCTAAATAATATATTTTCTCCGTAAATAACTTATTATTTACCTCAACAATATATTGTTTAGGTAAATAAATCATGATATAGGTAAATAAGGCATTGTTGCTAAAAAAGGAATTATTTACCTATATAATGCATTATTTAGCAGATTGTGTTAAATAATGTATTATTTAGAAATGTTTCAAAATAATGTCTTGTTTACCTATATAATGCATTATTTAGCAGAATTTGATGATGTTGCAATGTGGGTGAGGAAAGACCTTGCATTTAATTACAGAAAGCAATAAAATTATAAAATACCAATTGTCAAGCCAATACTGGAATCCTCTAATATTGAAAATTCCAGTCCGTGAATTGCTTACGTAAATAATGCATTATTTAGCAACATCTTCTAAATATACTTTATTTAGCAATATGTGCTAAATAATGCATTATATAGGTAAACAAATCATTATTTAGAAACTTTTCTAAATAATACATCATTTAACACAATCGGCTAAAATAACGCATTTTATAGGTAGATACTTTTTTATTTAGCAACGATGCCTTATTTACCTATATCAAGATTTCTTTACCTAAACAATGCATTGTTTAGATAAATAGGTAATTACGGCGAAAATATATTACTTAAAGAAATCTGACATGTTTCTATATAATGATTATTTAGCTAAAAATGATTATAAAAACGAAAAGAAATCGCAAATAAATATTTTACAAAGGGAATTCCATACAAATATACAGCACACTCATGCACATTTCCATAACTTTATTTCAATTAAAAAGGTAACAATATCAACCTTGTAATGAACTCAACACAATTGGCCAATTACTTACACTCATACACGTGTATGTATAGTACACACACACACATAACTCAAGAGAGAGAGGGAGAGGGAGAGAGAGAGAGTGATGGGTTTGGGGAAAGGGAAGATAATCTGAGGTCTGAGGGGAAAATATTTCCTTCCTGAGTCGACAAGAATGTATGAAAAATGAAGGGGAAAAAGCGACGAAGAAAGAGGAGGAGAAGAAGTTTATACTTTGTTGTCAGTGTCAAATCTCAGTCTCGCCATGAAGCTGGTTGGCACTGGGTGAATTTAGACTTGCTTTATAATCACTTGTGTTGACTGATAATGATAAGAAAAAGTTCATGTTTCCAGAATAATAGAAACTTGCAGGGAGGGAATAGAATGAAGAAAGAGAAGAAGAAGGGGAGGAGGAGGAGGGGGAAGAGACATTTTGATTCCTGATTCCAATACTAAAACATTTCTGTATACATAGAGATACCCAAAAATCAACAATGACATCTGAAAAGGCATGCGCACAGCAAAGGAGAACTGGATAGAAGATCAATGCTAGGAAATAGAGAATAATCTGAACAAGAACAATAGCAAGATCGTAAAGCGGCTAACAAGTGTTAAACAGTTCAAGGTCTCCGCGATCCAAAACAAGTCTGGTTTGTGCCTTACAAAAGAACAAGAAGTCTTGGATAGATTGACACAGTACTGCTTTGACCTTTACAACCACCCACCAAACGGAGACCCATCAGTTCTAGCATGTCTCCCGAACAGAGAAGAAGAAATCCTCACAATTATCTGAGAAGTTGAGTCAGAAGTGCAATCGCTGAAGAAGGGGAAGTCAGCGGAAGTGGACATCATACTCGCAGTATTACTTCAGGCAGGAGGAAAAGCGATCATTGACGCTCGCGCCATTATCTGTAACACGATCTGGCAGAGTGCGGGGGGGGGGGGGAGGATGGGGTGTGGATCCAGTCGCTTGTCATCACTCTACCCAAAAAGAGTAACCTTCAGGAGTGTCAAAACTACTGCACCATCACTTTCATCAGCCATCCCAGCAAGGTCCTCAGGAAAATAATACTCAACCCCAAGCTGAAAAAAATCATAGCTGAAGAACAAGCAGGGTTCAGGGCATGGCGAAGTACCACTGAACAGATTTTGAAACTCAGAATAAACTGCGATAAATACTTACAGTAACAACAACACCCTTATAGTGTGTTTGTAGACTTCAAGAAAGCGTTTGACCGAATCTGACATGCAGCTCTGTGGGCAATCATGAGATCGAGAGTGTACAACAAAAGCCCTAACATTATTGAAGTCAAAAAAGTATTATGACACTGCTACCAGCGCAGTCCTCCACAACAGCGCCATCGGAAGGGGTTCAGAACAACAACGGCGTGCGTTAAGGATGCCTACTCTCCCCCAACTTTCTTCAACATCTTTCTGGAGCGCATCATGTCAGGTGTCCTTGCAGATCATGAATCAGCATAGGGGGTAGGGCAATCTCCAACCTCGGTTTTGCGGATGATATTGGTGGATTGACTAGAGAGGAACAAGAACTTTTACAGCTGTACAGAGGATTGACACCACCTCCAGAGCTTTGGAATGGAAATAAATACAGAGAAGACCAAAATTATGACCAACAACACCAATGGCATCAACACGAACATCAAAGGCTAAGGCTAAAAAAAAAAGTCCACAGTTTCAAATATTTAGGAGCAATTGTAGCAGACAATGGGTCCCGACAAGAGGTTCTCTCCAGGACAATGTTGAAACTCATTTGGAAAGACATGATCAGCATAGGGGGTAGGGCAATCTCCAACCTTGGTTTTGCGGATGATATTGGTGGATTGACTAGAGAGGAACAAGAACTTTTACAGCTGTACAGAGGATTGACACCACCTCCAGAGCGTTGGAATGGAAATAAGTACAGAGAAGACCAAAATGATGACCAACAACACCAATGGTATCAACACGAACATCAAAGGCTAAGGCTAAAAAAAAGTCCACAGCTTCAAATATTTAGGAGCAATTGTAGCAGACTGTCACGAATATAGGGGGTTGGGGGGAATGAGGGTATGCGATTATTCACCCGCGCTGTGTTACTTCCTTGTCCTAGGTTAACGTGCGGTGACCTTCAAGTGAATAACGCTGGGAATACTAAAGAATGGTAGGTAGGTTGAAGACAGACGAGAGACATACAGACTTAACTAGGATAGGGCTCGACAAGGGAAGACTGGTGTAGGAATATACTATACAATAATTTATTAACTGAGTGCAGGTCAAATGGTATGCTGGGTTTTAACTGGTTCACTAGCTAGAGTCTGTTATAGTCCAGGGTATCTGGGAGTAATTCGGGTTTATCTGTTCAAATGTCACTGGGGAGAATATAGGTCGATTTCATCATATGGCACTAGGTGGCTGGGTTAGTCATAGCGTGGGTATTCAGATGCACGCCGAGTTGTGGTCTCGCCAGGGGCGAACTTATCTTCGAATGCGTGGGCGAGGGGTGCCTCCGGTGACTGGGTGGGCTTTGCAGGGGTGGCCCAATGCGGGTCACTGGGTCACGCTGGTTGTGCAACAATTAGCTGGGGCGAACCGGGCAAGTGTACTGATGGCCAGTGGTCAAGCGTCACGCGTCATCAGTGACAGCCAGAAGATAGGGCTGCACGCGGCGTGGAGTCTCTCAATAGCCCTCACAAAAACCCGTTCTGAAAAGAATCATGCTCAGCATCAGAGGTGCATACACGCTCTGGATGCTGCTCCAATCGGTGCGCATGCCAGATCAGATTTGAATTGGGGAAAAAGCCGGGTCAAGACTGAACGGCGTTTTTCCACTGCCTATTTATGACAATAATGGCTACAGGGGTTTGTGAGAATTTACTGGCGGCCGCTAAAGTATATGAGGTTCGGCGCCTGAGAAGGGGTGATGGACATCGGGGGTGGATATTTACATACTAGGATCAGGGGAGAGACAAGGGGTGGAAATACAGGATCATGGAGATTATGAGCAAGGGGGGTTTATGGTCTAAAGAATGGGGCAACAAGGCATGGGGGATTTATACAAGGATCTAGGCAGGGATTGTATAAACGCAAGCATGGCAAGTGCAACAATCAGACTATAAACATTGGATACATGAGGCAAAAATACATATCATAAACCATACATCAGGACAAATCACAGACATGATGGGAATGTTAAATGATATTGAAATAAGTCTCCCCTCTTACCTGGACCAGAGAACGGGCAGAAACACGAGAATATTGGCGAGGTTCAGGGGTCGCAAAGCTGGGCAACTTGTCCTCGGAGCGAACGATGTTCTCGGTTGGGCTTGAGGCAGAAGACTGATTTACTGGGCCTCGGGTCAAGTCCGAAATCGTCGGTGGACTGCCCGGAGGGGCGGGGCTTAGAGCGCTGAGCCAGCGGCCGAATCGGGGGGAGATGGCTGAGAACGGGGCCAGAGTGCGAATAGGGGGGAGAGTGGTGGGGAGCAGGGCCAGAGGTCAAAGTCCGACTGTCACAGAGGCCCCCCCAAGAGAAAGGCGAGGTCCTCGGCCTCGACGTATAATCGGCCGAGAGCTCTGGCATCTGCTGCGGTGCGGGGTGCTGGCGGAGGTGGTTCGGCGGCGGCTGGGCGGTACAGGTTCGGGTGGTCGGCGGCGGATACCCATGGCTGGGGTCCGCGGGCTGCCGGGTTTCGGCGGCGGCTAGTGGGCGACGGCTGGCACGAAGGCTGGGGCGTCGGCCCTCAGCGGGGACTCGGTGGAGTCGGTTGCGGGATGGCGGCTGACGGTGATCTGTGCGGGGGCGATGCTTTCTGCGGGGCTGGCGGGGTATTACGAGGTCGGCGGTGTAGGGAGAACGGGGTGGAGCGATGACTCCGGCTTGTAGCAGAGCCTCTACTTCTGTCCTTACTACCTGCTGCTGGGATAGCGGGACGGGGTATGGTTTCTGGCGGACGGGAGTGGGGTCCGTCAGGGTTAATTGGACTTCTTCTAGGTCCGTCCTCCCAGGTATGTCGGTGAGGACTTCCCTGTATTCGGCTACGATGGCGCGAAGTTGGCGCTGCTGGCCGGCGGGGAGTGAGGGGTCCAGAGATACGTCCCGGAAGGATTCCTTCCCTTTTAGCGGAAATTCGGCGACGCCGGTCTCTGTACCATCCACTTCGACGGCCAGCGCGACCGTGAGTAGCGAGTGGGTGTCTGGGGCGGGTGCGGGTTGCTCCAGGTACCGCTTGAGCAAGTTGATGTGGTGGGTCCTGGGCTTTCCGCCTACCTCGATGCGATAAGTGGTACGTGAGAGCTTCTCCAGCACCGGGTAGGGTCCTTGCCAAGCTATGTCTAGCTTGTTGGTGCCGCTGGGGAGGAGCAGTAGGACCTGGTCTCCTACCTGTAGTTCTCGGTCCCGGGCGCGGCGATTATGGTAGCGGGCTTGTCTCTCTCTCGCCTTCTTCAGGTTGGCGGAGGCTGCTTTCCATGTGGCCTTGAGAGTTTCCTGGAGCTTGGTGACGTATTTCGTGGCGTCGACCGGTGCCTCGTCCAGTTTGGCGTCGGTCCAGCTACGTCGTAGGGCGGCTAGAGGCCCAGAAAGGGGTCTCCCAAAAAGCAACGTGGAAGGCGTATACCCGGTGGAGGTGTGCGGGGTCTCTCGATACGCGAAGAGCGCTGACGCGACGTAGGTGTCCCACGCTTCCGGTTGTTCGTCGGCGATCTTGCGGATAATCGAGATGAGAGTCCCGTTCAGGCGCTCGACCTGTCCGTTGCTAGCGGGGTGGTAGGGTGGAGTTCGGATATGGCGAATGCGAAGTAGTTGGAAAACTTCCTGCATGAGTTTTCCGGTGAACTGGGACCCGTTGTCGGTCAAGATGTTGTCCGGGAATCCGACTCGTGTGAATATGGTGACGAGCGCGTCGGCGACTCGGGCGGCGTCGATCTTCGGTAGAGGAACGGCCTCACACCACATCGAGCAAGCGTCGACAAGGGTAAGAAGATACTGGTTCCGCTTCTTGGTCCGCGGAAGGGGTCCTACTATGTCGACGGCCACTCGTTGGAAGGGCGTTCCGACGACGACGGTGGGGCTGATAGTGACCGGTACGGTGTGGTGGCGGGGCGAGTATCGTTGGCACTGGCGACAGGACTTGACGTAGCGCTTCACGTCTTCTGTCATCCCGGGCCAGTGGTACTGTGCGCTGATGCGTAGAGTGGTTGCTCCTATGCCCATATGTCCACTTAGGGGCATGCTATGGCCAAGTTCCAGGACTTGGGGGCGAAGGGTCGCAGGCACGACGAGTTGCGAATGGTCGTCCTTCTGACGGAAGAGGAGTCCGTCTTCGACGAAAAAGTCCCCGGACTTGGGCGGAGTGCGTGCGGCGGGAAGCTTACCGTAGCACTTGCGGAGGGTGACGTCGTCTTCTTGGGCCTTCCGGATCTGTTCCGGCATCTGGTTGGGGATCTGGGGTGGTGTCGCGGCTGATTTCGCCTGGGCGCGCGTCTGGACGGCGGCCATCGACTCCACAGGCTGGGGCGGCATACCCAAGAATACGTAGCGGCATCCTAAAATCAGGTCATACAGGGGCTGGTCCATCACGGCAGCTTGAATGGTTCCCGTGACGTATCGGCTGGTGACTCTGATCCGGGCTATAGGGAGCGTGGTGCTGGGTTGGGACGCGTCGGCCAACTTCAGGGTGATAGTTTCGCCGGTCAGGTCCTGTTCCCTGATGAGCGAGCGGCGGACGACGGCGTCGAAGGTGAGTCCAGTGTCGTATAGACAGTGGGCTGGGCGATCGTTGACAGTCACTTGCTCGGTGACGGCCGGTCGATCGGTGGGAGTGACGACGGGGGTTACCGGGTTCCCGTCGGGAGTAACTTGGCGTAGGGCCAATACCGTGCCTTGTTTGCGACGCTGGTCGCTGATGCGGCGAAAACATTTCTCGCGGGTGTGTCCTCGGCGCTGGCAGTAGCCGCAGTAGAGCTCTGTGCTCCGCTTCCCAGGCTCTGCTCCGGGGTTTGGGCGTCCTTTGGGCGGTTGTGGACGGTGGTTCGCTGGCGGGACTGGCCGGCGAGGCTGGTGGCGGGTATCTGGTGACGAGGGTGCGGGGGGATCCCGGCGAGGCTGTCTGTCGTCGGGGTGGGCGGTGAGGTAGCGGTCCGCGACGATGATAAGGTCTTCGAGTCGGGCGGCTCCCTGTTCGGCGGCGAAAGTCCGAAGTTCCGCTGGCATTGTCCCTCGGAGTTGTTCGGCTAGCATCAATTCGAGCAGTCCGTCGTACGTCTTTGGTTCGTCCGTTTGCTCTATCCATTTGTCCCGTAGAGTAGCTAGCCGGTCGGCAAACTGCGTAAACCTCTCCCCTCTCTCTCTCCGGGAGTTCCGGAAATTCTTGCGGTAGTGCTCGCCTGAGAGCTCAAATCCATGCAGTAGAGCTTTCTTGAGGGCGGGGTAGTCGCCCTCCTCGGAAGTCGGCGTCTTGGCCAGGATTTCATAGGCCTTCCCCTTAAGGCCATGACTGAGCTTGCGATACCAGTACTGGGGGTCGAGGCTGTTTTCTCTCGCGACTCGTTCGAATCGGGCGAGATAGACTTCAATCGATTCGTCTCGTTCGACGAATGGGTCCAGGGGAAAGTTCATCCCCGGAATCGGCGGGGGGATGGCGGATATTCCGGCGCTAGCGGCGAAGCTGGGAGCGATGAGCGAGAAGTCTTCGCTCGCGGGCGATGCGATACCTAAATCGCGGCGGTCGCGCTCAAGTTGGAGGAGTGCTTGGCGCCGTTCGAGCTCCTTGTCCTTCCTCTTCTCTTCAAGTGCCGCGACCCTCTCGTCCTCCTCCTTCCTCCGTGCGGCGGCCCTCTCCTCCTCTGCGATCCTCTCCTTCGCCTCCTCTCTTCTCCGCTCGGCGGCTCTCTCCTCCTCTGCAATCTTCCGGGCGGCGGCCCGTTCTTCCGCGGCGATACGCTCTTTCTCCTCCTCCTTCTTCCGGGCGGCGGCTTTCTCCTCCTCTGCAATCTTCCGGGCGGCGGCCCGTTCTTCCGCGGCGATACGCTCTTTCTCCTCCTCTTTCTTCGCCTCCCGTTCTTTCGCCCTCTCCTCCCTCTTCAACTTCTCCTCGGCCACGTCTGCGTCTACGTTGGTGAGGACATAATCCTTGAGCTCGGCGCCGGCGAGCCCTAAGCTCTCGCCAATACTCTTGTATTTGAGAGCAAGCTCTCCCCGGTCGGCCATGGTAAGGGAGGTGGCTTACCTTAAAAAGTCCTAACCGTGATGAGGGGCGCACACAAGGGGTTACACTGACGGAAAACAAGGGGGTGGGCTGAAATGAACTACGATGAAATTGCACAGGGGCGAATACAACACAACATAAACACAGAGACAAAATGCAATCACTCAAAATATGGAAAAAATGAATGCAAAAAAAAAACCCTCTGCGTGCCACCACAACTCGGGAGTATAAGTAGGGGTAGGGGACCTATGTCCTATCTCTACTCGGGCTGGGGAGGAAAGCTATGGGGTGGGGGTAGAAACCTAAGTCTTTAGTCTCGTCGGGTTGGGATGGGGAAACCTAAGTCTTTAGTCTCGTCGGGGTCGCCAAAGTTAATGTCACGAATATAGGGGGTTGGGGGGAATGAGGGTATGCGATTATTCACCCGCGCTGTGTTACCTCCTTGTCCTAGGTTAACGTGCGGTGACCTTCAAGTGAATAACGCTGGGAATACTAAAGAATGGTAGGTAGGTTGAAGACAGACGAGAGACATACAGACTTAACTAGGATAGGGCTCGACAAGGGAAGACTGGTGTAGGAATATACTATACAATAATTTATTAACTGAGTGCAGGTCAAATGGTATGCTGGGTTTTAACTGGTTCACTAGCTAGAGTCTGTTATAGTCCAGGGTATCTGGGAGTAATTCGGGTTTATCTGTTCAAATGTCACTGGGGAGAATATAGGTCGATTTCATCATATGGCACTAGGTGGCTGGGTTAGTCATAGCGTGGGTATTCAGATGCACGCCGAGTTGTGGTCTCGCCAGGGGCGAACTTATCTTCGAATGCGTGGGCGAGGGGTGCCTCCGGTGACTGGGTGGGCTTTGCAGGGGTGGCCCAATGCGGGTCACTGGGTCACGCTGGTTGTGCAACAATTAGCTGGGGCGAACCGGGCAAGTGTACTGATGGCCAGTGGTCAAGCGTCACGCGTCATCAGTGACAGCCAGAAGATAGGGCTGCACGCGGCGTGGAGTCTCTCAATAGCCCTCACAAAAACCCGTTCTGAAAAGAATCATGCTCAGCATCAGAGGTGCATACACGCTCTGGATGCTGCTCCAATCGGTGCGCATGCCAGATCAGATTTGAATTGGGGAAAAAGCCGGGTCAAGACTGAACGGCGTTTTTCCACTGCCTATTTATGACAATAATGGCTACAGGGGTTTGTGAGAATTTACTGGCGGCCGCTAAAGTATATGAGGTTCGGCGCCTGAGAAGGGGTGATGGACATCGGGGGTGGATATTTACATACTAGGATCAGGGGAGAGACAAGGGGTGGAAATACAGGATCATGGAGATTATGAGCAAGGGGGGTTTATGGTCTAAAGAATGGGGCAACAAGGCATGGGGGATTTATACAAGGATCTAGGCAGGGGCAATACATGTATAAACGCAAGCATGGCAAGTGCAACAATCAGACTATAAACATTGGATACATGAGGCAAAAATACATATCATAAACCATACATCAGGACAAATCACAGACATGATGGGAATGTTAAATGATATTGAAATAAGTCTCCCCTCTTACCTGGACCAGAGAACGGGCAGAAACACGAGAATATTGGCGAGGTTCAGGGGTCGCAAAGCTGGGCAACTTGTCCTCGGAGCGAACGATGTTCTCGGTTGGGCTTGAGGCAGAAGACTGATTTACTGGGCCTCGGGTCAAGTCCGAAATCGTCGGTGGACTGCCCGGAGGGGCGGGGCTTAGAGCGCTGAGCCAGCGGCCGAATCGGGGGGAGATGGCTGAGAACGGGGCCAGAGTGCGAATAGGGGGGAGAGTGGTGGGGAGCAGGGCCAGAGGTCAAAGTCCGACTGTCACACAGACAATGGGTTCCGACAAGAGGTTCTCTCCAGGACAAGGTTGAAACTCATTTGGAAAGACATGATCATCAGTCTACACTCCAAGGTAGGATTGCTGCGCTCCCTTGTAATCTCGATCTTCCTATACTCTTGTGCAAAATTAACCCTCACAGCATATCTACAACGAATACAAACCAGACGTTTTATGTGAAGTTTCATCTCAAATGTCAACACTGCAATATTTCATTGAAAGAAATGTTAAACGGTTAGAAGTGCTCTGGAGTGGCTCGCCTCTTTCCGACGACGGTATAAAGAGAAGTCTAGTTTAGTGCACGCACGCATTTTATGGCACGGACTTTAAAGATCCTGACGCGCATGTGGTAGTCGGGTGAGTGCCAGCTACATATATACACCCAGCACGCACTAGGTCCTTTCTCCCCCATCCCCCAGCGCCAAGGGTTGTGAATTATAGGTGTCTGGGCAGTCACACGATGCTCCTAGTCAGTCTGTCTGTCTCTCCCTCTGTCTCCCTCTTTCTTTCCCTCTGTCTCTCCCTCTGTCTCTCCCTGTCTCTCCCTCTTTCTCTCCCTCTGTCTCTCCCTCTTTCTTTCCCTCTGTCTCTCCCTCTGTCTCTCCCTCTTTCTTCTCCCTCTTTCTCTTCCCTCTGTCACTCCCTCTGTCTCTCCCTCTGTCTCTCCCTCTGTCTGTCTATTGTTGTTGTTTTTGTTGTTTCAATCCCTCTTTAGGGCGAGGGTCAGATGTAAAAAAAAGCAGACCACTGCTTATTCTACTACCTTCATTAAATATATAATTATCTTATCTTATCTTATCTCTCTCTGTCTCTCTCTGGTCCTCTTGTTCTCTGTTGCGGATCTCCTCTGAACTTCTCTACACCCATCCACTCAAAAGCCATACATGGTTATAAATAAAGGTGTAGAGAGAGGAAAGTGGTCCAACACAGGTTATTTGTGGCTGATGACGGATGTTTCGTGATAGGGCAAACGCTGCCAGACAAGGAAAGCTTCAAACGATCAATTAGAATTACGCTGATTTTGTATTTCGTTCTCCTCTGTAGCAGTCGGCTTTTATAGCTTTGTTGGGACGTCTGTGTTTCGATTAATAGTGTCTCGTACACTCGCAGAAAAGATGTAGAAATGATAGATATGGTCTTACCTCAATATATGTGTAGCACCAATGTCGCGATCATTGCCGACGTGCCCAGAGCACAAATATCTGTCTGATAAGGACTGGTTGACACAGTTGACCGGTTACGGGTAGGTATTGTGGTAAACGACACAAGTGTCTGTGTTTTTCTTTTACCACAGTATAGCAACAGCTGTCGGACTGGCTATACGCAACTGACTACTATACGTACCTTTTATAGCATGCATAACTTTTATCCAAGTACCGTGACATTATTGACAACAAGTTGTTTCATCTCCATATAATCGTGCTCAATGGGACTCATTGATCACTGACGACGCTGCTTTGGTACAAACAGATGTCTGATCAGCCGGGCTAAAAAGCAGTGCGCGACATTTGGACGGGAAGTAACCCTATCAAAGTTCCTCCCTGATGTAGGTGTGGGCTGTAAACAAAGGGCCATAATTACAGATATGTCAGCCAATAGGGAGCCACATTTGAACGGGAGACAACCTTGTCAAAGTTTGACCATACTGTAGTGACAAGCTGAGTGGCCCATCGACTTGGCAGCAGTTAGATATTAGAACTTTGTGGTCATTTTCTATGCCTTTGGCCTGAAGTGAACCTATCGTTGCTTTTCACCTTCATAGTTAATCATCGGCCTTTCAACGGTGCATGTTTCGAAGAAGCATAGAAGTGAGCGTTCTGTTTCTCCTATGCGCGTACACACTTCTAAGTTTTGAAGACATCGTTCATCGTTGTTCTTTTCATTCAAAGCCTGCCAATGTACGCCGTAACAAACCCTGCGACCATTGACGACTCCTCTTTTGAAGAAACAGCTGCCCTGATGAGATTGCACTTGAGACAGCGCTTTAGCCTTTAAACACTATGGTAGAAGACTGAAAGTCTGTGGCTGTGGCTGTGGCTGTGGTTGCAGAGGAGAGTCGTTACTCTACATGCATTTCTCTAACAGGTAGTGGCTGTGGTTGCAGAGGAGCGTCGTTGCTCTACATGCATTTCTCTAACAGATACATTCTGCCCAAAGGTAGGCAATCTTTAAAAGGTAAACCTAATACATAAGTAGTGTTCTCCATTGTGTTATATCATATGTGTGTGTATGTGGGTCCCCCACCCCCTCCCCCACCTCCTCCCCCCCCAAAAAAAGGAAAAATTAGAAAGAAATAGTCGGGATTCAGAACGAGCAAAAAGTGGGTTTGACGATCGGACCGTTGCTCGTCATGTTTCAAGAACTATTGAACAGATTATGACCAAACTTCATAGGTAGGAAAATGACCTTACGTGCGTTCCTATTTGCTGTAACTCAAAGGTCAAGGTCGCTGGGATCGGTCTGACCGTCTTTGGTATTTTACACACACTTTGCATTGTCTCAAAACTGATGTCACCCAGTTGACGCGTCAATGGAGAAATGAATAAAAATGTGTGTTATTTTGAGTAATCGATCCTTTGCCTCCGTCGGGCTGCGCTACAATGCCAATGTTACTAGCTTATAGAGGCAGGCAACACAGCTGGCCCGAAAGCGACGGTGATCCCAGTGTGAGTGTCGGAGGCCTACACAGAGCCTGTGCTTGCTAGATCTCTGACACTTCACTTGCATGGAAGTCGCCTGTGTGGTGGAAACTGATCTTATATCTGTACTGTTTTAGATTGCGTGTGAGGCGTACAGTAATCTGCAGTAGTAGTACACCATACGCTGGCATGTCATTACATGTGTCACGTGATGGCGCAGGTGTGTGAACCCGCTCAACCTACAACTGTGCGCAGGTGTGAACAGCAGGCATAAGGGACTAATATTTATGTCTTCCCATTCCCCGTTTAACTGGAATGTGCAGGCGGGCCACACCATGGCGATTACAACAAAACGAAACGGTGTGCTAGTGTGTGTTGTATATTTTCCCAGTCTGTGTAATCAGTTCAGTTCTCCGTGATGGGAACGTATCTAAGTTCTGTTTAGTTCAGTGTGATTAGAAACTAAAACCAGGTCGGTTCAATTGCTTTATTTCACCTGTCCAATACTATAGTGGTGTTAGAGATGCGCGCTGTGTTTAACTAAACTTTGACAATTTCGTTGGGCGGGTATAAGAATAACAATTCAGTAATCAACCACTGTCCGTGCGACTGCTTGGTGCTTGATAAATGACGAGCCTTGTCATTGGCAGTTGTTTTTGTGCTGCTTGCTTTTTGTCACTGTCCTGCGGTCGTCTGTGGATACGATACGTCCTCTCTGTACTTTTATATCAAGGTCTCAAACACCTCTTAGGCAAAATCGCGGGTAATCGCATTGTTCAAATCTGTGTACACGAATTAAAAGATTTCTCCCCGAAAGAAGGAGACTCAATCGATTGAACTGGGATTAATGCAAACATCCGAGGCAATACATATGTGCGGTCTATTTTTAAACCCCTTGCATTGCGGAGCAAGCAAAGCTCACACTATGTCACGTTTTAACGTCATAACAATCCCAATGTTAGACAGTATAGGCTACAGTATAGGCTATTAGAACTTACTCCTGTTTCGTTTCAATCGCAAAGCGTATCATGGCTGTTACACCGAAACCGGTTACTACCGACGGAAGTTACAGTTGCGGTAAGCCCACATGTCACAGAGCCAACTTCCGTCAAGTAATCAATATAAACGTGATTTCCAAAAATAACAGCAATTTTACAGAAATTGACCGGGCTTGAAAATAGATTGCACACAGTGGACGCCTAGGACCTCGTGAGTTAGATCCTGAATTGCCAGCGCCTTGAGCAGGTCTTGAGCTGGAAGGGCGCTATATAAGAACGATAAAATAATAAATAAATAAATAATATTTTTGATAAAGTGCAGAGAGGAAGGTGTTGTGTAGAGATGACGCTACCGTATCCACATATCAGTGCCTGTGTTATTTGTCGTTAGTATGAGTTTTCTGTTGCGTTATACACGCTATGTGATTAAGATCTATTCAACACATTGAATTGAATTGATTAAGTGCACTGCTGCAAAATGGGAGTGAGTCCCTAATTACCGCTGTAGGAGTATAGAATTTGTATTTTGAAAGGTAAGATTGATGTGTCTGACAGTACTGTACAGTTCTGCTGTAATTGTATTTCTGATTGTAATCTATTGTACCGTCTCTGTAGCGTCATGAGCAAACTATGATGATGATGATGATGATGATTGATGATTGATGATTGATGATTGATGGATGATGGATGATGATGATGATGGTGATGATGATGATGATTATGATGATGATGATGATGATGATGATGATGATGATGATGATGATGATGATGATGGTGATGATGACTATGTTGTTGGGTTTGTTGCTTCTTACTTTCGCGATAATGCATGATTTCCCAGATAAAACTGAGAGAAATTATACTTTTCCTTATTAATTAATAATACATTAATGTAATTAATTAAATAGAATCGAAATCAGAATATTAGTGTCCCAACAAACAGCTGGAACAATTTTCTGGCAGAGTACAACACTCATTGATAATAACATGAACACAACTCTCATTGACAATAACATGAACGCAACACTCATTGACAATAACATGAACACAACACTCATTGACAATAACATGAACACAACACTCATTGACAATACCATGAACACAACACCCATTGACAATAACATGAACACAACACTCATTGACAA
>JBAHVR010000414.1:575000-642500 GCA_036898135.1 Oncomelania hupensis | reverse complement strand
ATTATTATTATTATTATTATTATTATTATTATTATTATTATTATTATTATTATTATTATTATTATTATTATCTTGATATCTTTAAAAAAATTATTATTCTAAGGGTAGGGGATAGTGAGGGGTGGTTGCCTACAATTATTTAAAGATAATGATGAAGATGGTGTGATTGTGTGTGCATGTGTATGTGTGTGATTTCTATGATTTCCAAGTTAATGTTAAAGTTATTTATTGTATTAATTTGTTAAGGGACAGATTGGAAGATTAGACTTATTAATTAGTCTAAAATCTTTATCCCTAATAAAAAAAGTTTCAAAAAGTTTCAAGTTTCTCTCTCTCTTATTAATTCATCATTTAATGGAACTCTCTCACTTTGGAGTGTAAACATTACGACACACTGTTTTCTTTTTTTTCAAATGTAAAATGTGTAGGCATCTGCCTAATTAATTATGAAAGGATGTATAATAACATATATGAGAACGCAGTCATTTATTTACTTATTTATTTATTTATTTATTTATTATTATTATTGTTGTTGTTGTTGTTGTTATTATTATTATTATTATTATTGTGAGGAATGGATAGGTGGATGGGTGTCTCTAAAATTGTTGAACGATAACGAAGATGATGGTATGTGTGAGTGCGCGTGTGTGTATGTATGTGTAATATGATTTCCAAGTTCATGTTAAAGGTTCTTTATTATGTTAATTTGTTAAGGGACAGATTGGAAGATTAGATTTATTAATTAGTCTATAATCTTTATCCCTAATTAAAAAGAAGTATCAAAAAGTTTTTAAAAAGGTTCTCTCTCTCTCTCTCTCTCTCTCTCTCTCTCTCTCTCTCTCTCTCTCTCTCTCTCTCTCTCTCTGTTCTCCCCCTCCCCCCAGACTGTATTTTAAAGATTGTACTCAATAAAACGACATGATGTCAGATGATGACTTTTTAATTAACAGTAAACATTGCATTGTACATCGTTTTGAAGACCGTTCAGTTCCTATAAATTAACCCTTAACGTCCACGCTACTATTTTTAGGCTCAGAGGAGTTGTTTTCTGTTTTCTGTTTTCTTCCTTCCTTTTTGTTCTTTCTTTACGCTAGTTCTCTTCCTCAATTCTTTCTCTTCTTCATTCCATCTATTTGTTGTTCATCCTTCCTTCTTTCGTTCCTTTCTGTTTTGTTTCTTTCCTTTCTTCCTTTCCTTCCCATTTCTCCCCCTCCCTTCTTTCTTCCTTTCGTTCATTACGCATAAGGAAATGAGTGACGTCAAATATGTAACACTATTGGATGATTGACAGAAGAAACGCCACACCCTAACTCGCTGTAAACAAACGGGTATTTTTGCTGTCTTTTCTGTTGAAATGAGCTAACTACACAATGGACAAGGAAATGTGTCTATCATTGGCTCCCTGTAAAAAGTAGGAGTCGAGTACGTAGGTTGTTGAGGGAAGAGAGTGGTGGGGAGTGGGGGAAGAAGAGTGAGAGAGGGGGGATAAGGTGGGGGGGGGATACCCCTGACAAAGACATTACATTACATTACATCATTATTGCTTTAGGTCCAGCGGACTCTTCCGAGCCAAATCAGGACCGGATCTGCTGAACACAACCCTAGTGGTCTGACAAAGACCTAAAGGTTAATAAACGCTGATGACTAAACTCATCCTGCTTTTCACGACTGGAAGCAGCTTTCTAATGTAAAACTAATGGACTATACCCAAAGGACGGGTCACACTAACAAAGCATTGAACATTTGCTGCGGTCGCCATCACATACTAGAGATTACCTTTCCCTCCTGCGCTTCGATCGATGGCTGTACGCTGCAGAGAACTGCTGGCTACGACCATTATGCAGTCTAATAATCTTATTATGTTTGTAAGTTGTGTGATTCAGTTTAGGCTTATTGTCAGGCTTGTTACGACGTTGTTGCCTATGTTTAGTACAATGCGTAGACCGGAGGCGAAGAAACTCAACTGACACTATGCAGCATTACTTGTGTCAGTGTAGTTTCAAGTCATTGTGAGTTGTTTTTGTTTGTTGGTTGGTTGGTTGGTTTGGTGCTTGGTGTATTTGTGTTCATGTTTCGTTTATGTAACAGCAGCAAGTGAACCAACTAGGTAGATGAAAGTGGCCCATTTCGAAGGATTTCTTTGTTTTTTGCGAAAATTAGTTCACACTAACATTCACATTTTTATTACAATGAAAATGATTGTGTGGGCTTTTTTTTGCTCAAATCAAACATCAAGCGTTGACTTTTAGTGTTGTTGTCCTGTGTAGGTATATTAATGTTTTGGTTTACATGGGTGCTGGCAGTTTGGCTCTGCTATGGAAGCAGGTATATAGGCCTGACGCGCGTTAACACTGCCGCTATTTTTAACCTCTTGACGCTATTAATAGACACATAAACTAATCACTTTATATCAAACATATTTTTTTATATTGAAAATCCTTTAATTGATGTAATAAGTTTAAACTTTCACAAACAGATATCGATTACTTTATTACAACCCAAACCGTTCTTCCCGATGGGGGTGCCGGAGGTTTCTGTATTATATAATATCCCCCGCTTTCTGGAAATTTTATGCTTTAAATTCCCACTGTCGCTGTCTTTCTCCTTTGTTCTTTCCCATTCCTACTATGTTCTATCAATCTACTATACTATCTTTTTCTCTAGACCAGTAACCTACATTTTCTTCTTGAAAACTTCCAAACTCCTCATTTGTGTATGAGGTCCGTTGGGTCAGCTTGGGAATATTGGACGCTTTCTGCCAAATGGTCACTAGGGCGTTCTATGATATTATTATTTAGCAATGTAGGAATTGTATGTGTTTGTGTCTTGTTGATATTATATGATGTTTATATTCTTCTTTTTTTTAACGAGAATTCGATACATAGAGTATAGTCTCAGCGTCCGCTGCGTGGGACGCCTTTATTGTAAAGTGACCGGTTGGTGGAGTGCCTTCAGGGTTACCACTAGAGTTGTTTCAGCAGATCTTTTATACGGACCTGGGGTGAGTCCTCTTTCAAACAAGTTGTGGTCATGATTTTGTGGTCCTGATTCGGCTCTTTGCAGTCCGCTGGACCCTGTAAGCAATGAATAACTAACTAACCCAAGGCGTTGACTTTAACAAAGTTGTAATAGTCCGTAATGAAAACACACACCTGCATAAACATACACACATTATATACACACATGTAGGGACTTAATACCAGTAATGCTTCTTATGTTATTATATAAGATAATGTAAGCGAGTTATTCCAAATAGAGTATGATTGTATAAAAAAAAACCATCATTGATACTATCGGTGTCACTTATTAATACATTGTTTGCTGTGTATAACTGTAATGATGATATACATTCAAATAACAGATGAATTGGGAAAACCCGCCTAACATTGGTTACTTACCGCAATCGCTTTCAGCAACGATTGTAACCATGATATTATTTTTTAATGTGAGTACAATGCATTTTACCAAGTAACTTCATTGTCACACACGCACACACACACACACACACCCGCGCACACACACACCATCATTGATTATCTGGCCCTTTAAGCATGACATGGAACGTGTATTGGCTTCTATAATATAGTTATATGAAATTAGATTGATGTCTGTAAGAGAGGCCGTTTTATTTTAACATTTTCTTAGCTTGATCCTGGTTTTAAATCTTTTAATTGCAGCCATTAAAATACACGGATGAGAGTATAAACCGAGGTCTTTTATGTGCACGCACGCGTTTCCCTTGCATGGACTTTAAAGATCCTGACGCTCATGCTCTGGACGGGTGAGTGCCGGCTACACAAATACACCTAGCATACACTAGGTCCCTTCTCCCCATCTCCTGTCACCCAGGACTGTGCTCAGTGGGCGCCTGGGGCGGCTTGAGTTAGATCATGTAGCGACCAGCGCCTTGAGCAGCTCTTGAGCTGGAAAAGTGCTATATCATCCCCAAAGGATTCTGCAAAGCAGGAGACAACCAAGCCTAGTCTAACCAAGAAAATCAAGGTAGACAATTTCTCTCCCAAGCCTCAACCAGTCGCCTCCCTTTCCGCTACATTAGAACTATTAAATACAAATAAAATACTAGATCTTAATATAATAATTCCCGTCCTTCTGTTGATTTTGCAGATGTGTGTGTGTGTGTGTGCGTGTGCGGGTGTGTGTGTGTGTGATTTGGGTTTATCTAGCCAGAAAGCGCTATTCAACGGGCTTTTTTCACTGTCTATATTACACCCTTGTGGAGTTTTCCTGCGTGTGACATATATTTTTGGAGAAACTGTTTTGGGCGAGACCACTTTTAGCGGGACTTGAATTTTCGGTGATTGCAGTGCTGAATTCCTATTGCAATATTCCTATTAAAGTATCTAGTCACAAACTCATTTCATTAGTAGAAAGACATTTTCAACAATTAGTAAATAAGCAAAATATTATGACACGTTCGACCAATCCAATATTTCAAAACTTCGCTTGGATTCATGGAATATGTAAAGGGCGTTACTTTTTTTTTTTTTTTTTTTTTTGGGGGGGGGGGGGGCTGCAGTTTATTATCCCTTTCTATCGGAAAACTCTGGGCCGCCTCCCCAGGGGAAGGCGTAGTCGCAGCCAGTGGCGCGCCCAAACCCTACCTACCTAACATTATTTGTGAATTTTTTAAATTTTTGCTGGGGGAGCAAACCGGAGTACCAGGAGAAAACCCCCGAGACGTTGCCCGAGTCGAAAGTAAATAATATTCGGAGAAACAACGCCCAGATGTTGGCACGAACGCACACCTGTCAGGCGCCATTGGTTTCTGGCTTGTGGACAAGGCAAGTTAGTCCCGCCTTAGCCCACTTGGCCACAACGCTCGCTTGCCAACGACCAGTTAATAAAAACCATTTATTATTTGAGTGTACATCCTTGTTGCCATTGTACACAGAAAAAGATGTAATGTTAAAAACCAATTATGATATTAATAATATATTGTACAACAAGATAATAATAATAATTATAAAAAAAATAGCCAGCTTTATTCATAGTGCTGATTTAAGTCACATTTTTATAATAGTTTTATTATATTTTATGTGTGTATGTGTATGAGTTTGTGTGTATTTGATTAGGTGTGTGATTTAGTGAATGTCTAAAATCATTGAAAAAATAAATAGATTGAATAAAATAACTGAACTGAACCGCACTTCCGATTTGCTGGAACCAAAACGTCCTGTGTTATGTAGCCATGTCAATCTTGCTGCCTTTACTCGTTCTGGTACCGGTGACTTTGTGAAGGAAACCGCTGTGAGTGTTGAATGTCGCCATCGCTACGTATAGCCATGTCGCTTTCGCTCAGCCTGGTTACAGTGACAGGCAGCTGGCATTGTCGCCGTTTTGTGGAAATACTGCACATTTAACTTCAGTTTCGTTCTCTGCAGTTTAGTTAGCGTAGTTCAATATTCCTGTGTCTATCCCACGTCAACGTTAGCTTCGTTCGATAAAGGAGTCACGAAGTTACGGAAACGGAACATTTTTTTTTTCTTTTTGACAAGAACAATAAAAAAAACAAACAAACTGGCATACTGTACATTTTCAAAGATGTCGAAGGTTTTGTTTAGTTTTGAGAAACGGTGGAAAATACCACAGAATATTGAAGCAGCAGTAAAAACACAAGAAATGTTATTGAATAGAAAAGTGTTGCAGTGAAAAATGTGTCAATACCCTACGTTCTGATAACAATACTGTTAAGAGTCCGAACTGTTTTGATTCTGTTTGCGGAATAGTAGTCATGTGGGCTGGTAATAACCAAAGAGATGGTGTTATATTGTGCCTGCAATAGGTCTGACTACGATTGGATTTGGGGTATCTCAAATTTCGTGAGGTAAGTCTGAACTGTTCGATCTGTTTTCTTGTTCATCCTTTTGGTTTATTCTAAGGTTAATAGAGAACTTGATTCGACGGTGACTTCGGTACAGACATGTTTTGTGGCGCGACCGAAGGTCTTGTATGTCGCTATTGCTTAATACAGATTTGCACTACGTATGCAGACCTTCAATGAAATGAATGAGCGAATTAAAGATTTACTGGACTGTTACATGTTACTGATTATACGCTGTCAGTCACTATTTTATTTATGGTCTATTGTCAGTCACTATTTTATTTATCATCAGTCACTTTTTTGTTTATCGTCTATTGACGCAATGGTGATTTTAGACACAAAAGCATACACTCTGTCACGCTTACAACTTCTTTATTATACAGGAAATAGTTAACAGTCCTACCCTATCCTATTCCGTAACTCGAAATTCGTTGGGAAACCACAGATAATCATTTAACCAGCGTACTCCATTTTTATCTGTCCTCAGCAACCCTCATGGCTTCGCTCAGTGTCAAGCCGCGCCAGTACATTCTCGAATGTTGTCCTCCCACCTCTTTTTCTGTCTTCCTCTTCTTCTGCCTCCTAGCACTGTGCCTTGCATGATGGTCTTTACAAGGCCTGATTCTCTGGTAACCTGGCCATACTATTGGAGTTTCCGGTGTTTTTTTCCACTGTGAGCATGTCATCGTGTTGTCCAATGGCTTGTGTGATGGTCTGACGGACTTCGTCGTTGGTGATTTGCTGGGTATAGGAAAAGCCCAGAAGTCTTCTGTAGCACCTCATCCCCAAGCTTTGTATTCTTCGTTGGAGATCTGCTGTGAGGGTCCATGTTTGGCAAGCGTATAGGAAGATGGAGCTGACAAGGGAGATCAGCAGTCTTACCTTAACAATGGTTACTGTATATACATTTTACAACTGGCGAGCTTACCAAAACGCTCATATTTTAGCCATGTATGGGTAATGTAATACATCATCCTTTGTTCGGTCGGACGTAAGTTTGTAGTATGATAACCAGCAGCCAGTGATTATTATTATAACTATGTTGTGATTGGATGCGTGGAGATTGAGTCAGCAAGATGCAGCCTACGGAATCAAAATCAATGACTCAAGGTGGTGGCATTTATTTATTAAGTTTTACTTCTTCCACCCTGGACAGACAAAATGCTTGTATCAAACGCAGATAATTAGTGTGTGGCCTAAAGACAAGCGACTGGAGTGTTTTAGTATCATCCTGGACATAATCCCTATTAGACACTACCCTCCGAGGAATGAGACAATGATAGCAGAGCTCTCTCTCCACTCCTCTGCTACCAGCGCTTTCAGTATAAACCGAGGTCTTGTGTGTGCACGCAAGCACGTCCTCGCATGGACCTTAAAGATCCTGACGCTCATGTCCTAGACGGGTGAGTGCTGGCTACACAGGCACACCCACCACGCACTAGGTCCCTTCTCCCCATCCCTGGTCATCCAGGATTGTGCTCAGTCGTTTGGGCGTCAGACTATGCGCCCAAAGGTTGCAGGTGGGCGCCTCGAGTTAGATCCTTTATTGATCAGCGCCTTGAGCAGCTCTTGAGCTAGAAATGCGCAGGTTTTAAAGATTGATAACGGTAATAAATAAATCCAAAGAAATCGTTACATTACATTACATGGTTATTGCTTTAGGCCCCCAAATCGTTACTCGCTTGTGATCACAAATAATATAGTAATAACGAATATTATTGACAGTGTATTTAGTACTATCAAGTTCTAGTTCACTGGTTTTAAAATAGCATTCCTTCGTGTACTGTAACTTTCGTGTTCAGCAGACCAAGATGAAGGAGTCGTTAGATTGCCTCCATTTCCGTTTATCTGGCTACTACCTGCACGGTTCCAGTGGTCATATATTTTATTAATGAAAATGAATGTGGGTGTGTGACGCTCCATTCATGCCTGGCACATTGCCTGGGATTTATGTGGGTCGGTGTTGCTGAGAACTAATCTTGGTGAATCAAACAACACTGATGTTTCTGATAATAATGATGGCAGTGATGGTGGTTGTGGTGGTGATGATGCTGATGTTGAAGATGATGATGATGGTTGTGGTGGTGATGATAATAATGATGATGATGACCGTGACGACGACTGTGGCTACGACGACTTCAGGTATTGTTTTACTCAGTGTAATGCAAATACAACTGTTCACAATTTCCACTATACACGGGACAAAAATCTGCCAAATCTATAGCCACTAGTGTTTCCAAGGTGGAAACTGATAATGTGCATGGGAAAGATAATATCTCAACGTTGCCTAGGTTACCCCTGTTGTTGCTGAAAGTCCGTCTGTCACAGTCGCTGAGATGTACCTATTTGGCGGTAACACCATCCTCTCGCAGGATCCTTGCCTAGCTATCGGACTGAACTGAATAATAATGCTTATGTAATGTTGTAAGTACCCTGTTTTTATAATGGGGTTGTGGCTCCGTAGTGCAACAAGTTTCCCGCACTCAGTTCAGTTCAGTGGGTAGATTACCGTCCCCGGACACAGGTGCGTATAGGGGACTTTTCCCGCACTGTCATTGAAATTATTATTTATTTAATATAGCAGGGCCTTTCCAGCTCAAGAGCTGCTCAAGACGCTGGCCGTGCGAAGCGCCTGAGGCGCAATATCGTTGCTAGAGATAGCAGATATACCATTTTGCGTTAGAATGACAGAACATCCAGAACATTGCAGCTCGCACAGCAATTCTAAACTGGACATCCGATCATATAACGATTATTCTCTTGGAATTGCATTTAGGTCCAAGAAAGCATTGATAACAAGGATTTTTCAGTGCTGTTTTACTACCTTGATGGCTCAGCATCATCATACTTTCAAAACCTCCTTCATCGACATGTTTGATCTCTTAGACATGGTCGTGTTCCCAATCACTCCTTCAGGCATTAGAAAAGACCTTAAGTGACAGATTATTTGAATGTGCAGCACCACAGCTGCTGAACAAGCTTCCATAATTTCTGGCACATTCAGTGTCAAAGGTAGGCAATGAAAGCAGCAGCTCAAAACCTTTTTTTGGCTACAGACACTTAATCGGGTTTTGCTCTCCTTTATTTCCTTCCATTATTTTGCTACGAAAGTGTAAAAAAAAACGCTGCTATACAAGTGTTCATCATTAACATCAACAACAAGCAGTGTGGAAAAAAGGAAGAGAGAGCCAATCCAGGTTTTGACTTCTTGAGTGGTGAAAACAGACTACAACTACAAGATTGGTGACATAATCGCATTCCAAATCTTGATTGATTTGTTTTCCAATTTGCTAACTGACTGGACAGTTTTTGTTCCCATCTGATTTTTTTTCTTCCCCGGTTTTCAGACAAAAACAGTTTTCAGCAAGAAGACCTAACAGACGGTGAAGCGGCTGACAGGTGTTAAACAGACCAAGGTCTTCACAAACCAAAGCAAGCCTTACAGAAGAACAAGAAGTCTTGGATAGATGGACAGAGTACTGCTATGACCTTTACATCCACACACCAAACGGAGGCCCATCAGTTCTAGCATGTCCCCAGAACAGAGAAGAAGAAGAAATCCTCCCAATTCTCCTAGAAGAAGTTAAGGCAGTAGTGCACTCGCTGAAAGGAAAGTCAGCGGGGGTGGACAACATACCCGCGGAATTGCTTCAAGCAGGAGGAGAAGCGATGATTGACGCTCTCACCATTATCTGTAACAAGATCTGGCCGAATGGGGGTTGGCCTATACCACGGACTCAGTCGCTTGTCATCACTCTTCCCAAAAAGGGTAACCTTCAGGAATGTGAAAATTACCACACCATCAGCCTCAGCAGCCATTCCAGCTAGGTCCTCCTGAAAGTAATACTAAACAGGTTGAAAACCCAAGCTGAACAAATTATAGCTGAAGAACAAGCAGGATTCAGGGAAGAGCGAAGTATACTGAACAAATTTTCAACCTCAGAATTATCTGCGAGAAATATCTACAGCCCCAACAACATCTATATTATGTGTTTATAGACTTCAAGAAGGCGTTTGACCGAGTCTGGCATGCAGCTCAGTGGGCAACCTTGAGAGTGTACAACATCAGCTCTAACATTATTGAAGTCATCAAAAGCCTGTATGACAAGGCTACCAGTGCAGTCCTCCACAACAGCGCTATCGGGAACTGGTTCAGAACAAAAATCGGCGTGCGTCAAGGATGCCTACCCTCTCCAACACTCTTCATCATCTTCCTACAGCACATCATGTCAGATGCCCTTGCAGATCATGAAGGCACAGTCAGCATATGGGGTAGAACAATCTCCGACCTCTGTTTTGCGGATGACATTGACGGATTGGCTGGAGAGGAACAGAGGCTTAAAACCAAATCCAAAGCATATGGAATGGAAATAAGTGCATAGAAGAACACGATGATGACCAACAACATCAATGGCATTAACACGCACATCAAAGTCCAAGGCCAATCCCTCAACACGGGGCATAGCTTCAAATATTAAGGACCATTTATCAGACAATGGGTCCCGACAAGAAGTCTTCTCCAGGATCGCACAAACAACTGCTGCCCTGACAAGGTTGGAAAGACAAGACTATCAGTCTACACTCAAAGGTAAGGCTGCTGCGCTTCCTTGTCATCTCCATCTTCCTATACGATTTCCAAATATGGACCTTCACAGCAGACGTACAACGAAGAATACATAGCACGGAGATGAGGTGCTACAGAAGACTTCTGGGCATTTCATATACGTAGCACATCACCAAAGACGAAGTCCGACAGACCATCACACAAGCCATTGGACAACACGATGATAACATGCTCACAGTGGTGAAGAAACGGAAACTCCGATGGTATGGCCACGTCACAGTGCATCAGGCCTTGCAAAGACCATCCTGCACGGCACAGTGCAAGGAGGCAGAAAAAGAGGGAGACATAAAAAGAGGTGGGAGGATGGACTGGCTTGACACTGAACGAAGCCATCAGGGTTGCTGAGGACAGAAAAAGATGGAGTACGCTAGTTAATCGATCATCTGTGATGCCCCAATGACTTTTGAGTTACGAGTCAGGACAGGATAGGATATCAGACAAAAAGAGAAAGGAACAAAAAAAATAGATGAACACTGATTTCAAAGTAAAAAGACTTAAAACACATTACTGGTTTATGAAGTGTTGGGACACAATTTTCTAATGTGCCGATCGCCACAATCTACACATCAGAAAATATTTTGCCTGATCATACAGCAGGCTTTATTACAAAAATCATATAATAATCGTGAAAAATCCCATTAGCGTGTTGGACACCATCTGTCACATAATTATGAATGCAATATTATTTTAATGGAATCTTAAGCGTTTGGCGTGTCGGGGAAGAGGAGGGGAGAAGAGTGAGAGCGTGTGTAGACGAGTGACTTTGTGCGTGTGATTGATTAAAATATTTTTTTTTTTAAACGCCCACATTCCACGTCGTTATAGCGATGAAAAATTATTAACACAATAACAATTAAAATTACTTTTTTTTAAAGAAAAAAGGTGGAGGGTGGGGGGGGCTGAGGGGGTTGTGAAAGATTAGCCCGTGCTGATTGCAGTAGGGTTGCAAAAATAAGGAAGCCTGTCAGGAGAAAGCACGAGTGTTTCTGGAGCTGATCAATTGCGTTGTGGCCAAGCGGTCTAAGGCGGGACTAACCTGCCTTGTCCACAAGCTAGAAACCAAATGGCGCCTGACAGGTGTGGGTTCGAGCCAGCATCTGGGCGTTATGTTTCTCCGAATATTATTTACTTTCGACTCGGGCAACGTCTCGGGGGTTTTCTCTGAGTACTCCGGTTTGCTTCCCCAGCAAAAAAATTCAAAATTTCACAAATAATGTTAGGTAGGTAGGGTTTGGGCGCGCCACTGGCTGCGACTACGCCTTCCCCGAGGGGAAGCGGCCCAGAGTTTCCCGATAGAAAGGGATAATAAACTGCAGCAATTAAAAATGCTGGTGAAGGATCTGGGCACCCACGTGTTGCAGATCCCACCGATGGCACATTGTAACTTAGCATCCCTATTATTTACAGTAGCGGTAGTAGTCAAATAGGAGGCTGTTTTCAACACATAAATCTGTCCTTCTCTTTGTTTGTCTGTGTGTTCTTTACGCTCTCTTTCAAACTCACGCACGTGCGCGCGCGCGCACACACACACACACACACACACACGCGAGCGCGCGTGCACACACACTCTTGATAAAAACAACCTGTTTTACATCATTGTTGCCGGCGTCACCATCATCATTATCATCACCGTCATCACCACTATCATCATCACCATCGTCATCATTTTCTATCTCTTCTTCTGGATTGCAGATTGGACCTTTGGTGGAGGTCATTGTCAGTGCGTTTGTTTGCTTTTGTATGTGCCTAGCTTTTTACAGAAGATGGACACATTGTAGCTTGCTATTGTCTACAACTGTTGTAAAAATAGAGACAGACACGGACATAATGATAATAATAATAATAATAATAATAATAATAATAATAATAATAATAATAATAATAATAATAATAATAATAAGTAAATTTATAATGCGCCATACAAAAACAGAGAGAGTGAGAGAGAGAGAGAGAGAGTGAGAGAGAGAGAGAGAGAGAGAGAGAGAGAGAGAGAGAGAGAGATGTAGTGGGGGACAAAGTATTACATTGTGTGTCCTTGGTGGGAAGTGTTGGGGTGGATCAGGAGAGTGCTGTGAAGGAATAAAGAGAGGAAGATGTGTTGTGGACAGTTTATCCCTGAAGTTTGTCTAAATAATAAGTTTAGTGTAACGTTATACTCTATGAAACCTACTGGTCACTTGTGATATCCTGTAGGCATATGACTTTCTGTGAGGCCATTGCAGATGTAGTTTGTGAATCATTTCCATTCTACCTGTCCACGCGTTATAATTTAATTGTTTGTGTTGCTCCAGTGTTCTTGTCTGAACACATGTGCACGGTATATTTTCATGATAAATGTTTTCTGCGAAATGCGGCTACTGCCAAACCGGTTCCAGTTTTGATTGCAAAGAAGGTCAGACTGGACTACATGCAGCGTAAATGAAACACAGAGAGAGAGAGAGAGAGAGAGAGAGAGAGAGAGAGAGAGAGAGAGAGAGAGAGAGAGAGGGGAGAGAGAGAGAGAGAGAGAGAGAGAGAGAGAGAGAGAACAATTACTAAGAAAATTATTAGTTTTATTACTTTTGTACTGACAGCAATTGCATGTTAACATTGCTCTTGTGAGACAAAAAGTTTTTTTTTTTACATCTGAATCTGGTGTGATGGGGTATTTTAATGCTTGGCTTTATTTTTCTCCATCTTGCTGTACAACATCGTGGGCTCAAGCGAAGAGGGCGCTGTACAGATGTTAATTAGTTGTGTAAACGGCCATTTTTTGTAGAACCATTACCTTAGTTAGACTGGCTTTTAACTGCTGAAGAAGCACTTTAGAGAAATGCATGTAATGACAACAGTTCTTGAGTCTGCAGCGTATTATCTCATTTTTTCTGTTATCTCGTCTCATTCCAGTTGCACCTTCTCTCTTAAAAGATTATTCACCAATTTGAATTAAACGAATGATTTATGTCAGTAGCAGCGGTACTTGATTATAGGGTATATAATGATCTGCCCTCTATCAGTAGGTGTATGGGTACTTCCAACAACACTCAGGTCGTACCATATTTCAGCAACTGTCATCCCCAACTGCGCTGACTCCCACCTCGTTGATAAGCTGCCTGCATGGCTTGCCCCATCCCTCACTACCCAACCGTTGAATCTTGTTTTATACACTACAATGAACATCAAATAATAATAAATTCATCGCACGGATTTTAAAGATCCTGACGCACATGTCCTAGACGGGGGGAGGGCCAGCTACATAAAATACAACCAGCAAGCATTACGTCCCTTGTTGTTATTCACGTGCACCGCGTTTCCTTTGTAATTACTGTTTCCTCAACAAAGCGGAAACTAGTGACGGTGTTCCATACGACAAACTACTGTAGGTTGAAAGTTGTCCCGCTCCAAGGATATGTTTTTATTGTTTGCCGCAAAAATGAGTTTATGCGGAATGTGGCATTGTTATTACATTAAAAACAAGTTTACCCTAAAATTGGCATTGCTATTACTTACATTAAAAATGATACGGTGGGCTTTCTTTGCTGAAACCCACTTCTAACTTATGTTGGATTTCTTCTAACTTGTGTTGGATTTCTAACTTATCTTGGATTTCTTTTTGTCCTATGTAATCACTGTCTCAGTTTCCAAACAGCAACACATCGCCAGCGAGTCAAATGTAGCTAGTGTCTGGAGGCTGGTAGGCGCGCCAACATAACTTGATTGCATTCCCACGAAGCGTTTTATTGGAAACGGTGTTCTCTTACGTACGTTGTGTGCCGCCATTTTTGAAAGAGGTGTGCATTTTTAATCGTAAGCTTCTTTTCTTAGTAGTAAACGCTGTAGAGTGGTTCAGTATTAACTCTTTAGGGTGGTTCAGTAGTAACTCTGTAGGGTGATTCAGTAGTAACTCTGTAGGGTGGTTCAGTAGTAACTCTGTAGGGTGGTTCAGTAGTAACTCTGTAGGGTGGTTCAGTAATAACTGTAGGGTGGTTCAGTAGTAACTCTGTAGGGTGGTTCAGTGGTAACTCTGTATGGTGGTTCATTAGTAACTCTGTAGGGTGGTTCATTAGTAACTCTGTAGGGTTGTTCAGTAGTAACTCTGTAAGGTGGTTCAGTAGTAACTCTGTAGTGTGGTTCAGTAGAAACTCTGTAGTGTGGTTCAGTAGTAATGCTGTAGAGTGGTTCAGTAGTAAACACTGTAGCGTGGTTCAGTAGTAAACACTGTAGAGTGGTTCAGTAGTAAACACTGTAGCGTGGTTCAGTAGTAAACACTGTAGAGTGGTTCAGTAGTAAACACTGTAGCGTGGTTCAGTAGTAAACACTGTAGCGTGGTTCAGTAGTAAACACTGTAGAGTGGTTCAGTAGTAAACACTGTAGCGTGGTTCAGTAGTAAACACTGTAGCGTGGTTCAGTAGTAAACACTGTAGAGTGGTTCAGTAGTAAACACTGTAGAGTGGTTCAGTAGTAAACACTGTAGCGTGGTTCAGTAGTAAACACTGTAGAGTGGTTCAGTAGTAAACACTGTAGTGTGTTTCAGTAGCGCAATGGCTCTGGCACACGCTAGCTAAATGTTTCATGAAGCAACGTCGAGATGGGTTAGGTTAACCATGCTTGGATGGCAACCATCGAACGACACAAATAATAAAACTTGCGCAGCCCACACACCCCGGTTCACCCAGCTGGGAATGGGTATATGGCTCTGTTTAGAGCCGAGGAAGATAAAGCAGCGAGGGAGAGAAGAGGAGCATTGCCCTCATTAAGCTGGACTAGAGAAAAGAGAGGTCTCGAGCGCCCCTCTCGCCAACGACTGAAAGGTTACAGGAACACCTTTACCTTTTGAACGCAGTATATTTAATTTTGATCTGCTCCAAGATCCCACTCATTCCTGTTAATGGCATTCCCTCGGTCTAGGTAATAGGGTGGAGAAGGATTATATCCTGCAGCTGTAGTGAGGTGCCGGTTTGAAGCTGTAGGTATAGGCTACAGAATACAAGGGAGAACGGACCAGGACTACAAATTCAGCGCAATAATCCAACTTTATTAACAACACGCATTGTTGTAATGAATGGACAGGGAACATGTCTTTATTGGGGACTGTAATTGCTATTGTGTTACTAAATATATACACGAAGGGGTGTCGGATAGCGCAGTGGTTAGAGCACTCGCTACTGTGTCGCAAGTTAAGCACCGTCCAGTGCGGTTAGCACTTGGATGGGTGACCGCAAAAACGTGAAGCGACAAATAACAACGCCCCCAGTTGACTCATCTGTAACTGAGTACCTACTCTCTTAAGGGTGCGGAAGGTAAAGCAGCGAGGGAGAGAGATGGGCATCACCCTCATTACGCTGGCCCAAGATAAGTGTGATCTCCAACATCACGCTCCCCTACGGCCAGCATATACTCTATAATTAGATTGTAATGTGTAACGTAGTACAGGGTGGGGAAGAGTAACTTGCTTATTATGGAATATCAATTAAAACAAAAGTAATGAAGATAAACATGTAATTCTTTGAACAGCATCGAGTACAGCATTTACATTTTATGTTTTAAAGATGATATCAGGCAGATGGCGTCCATTCTTCTCAATACACTGAGTTACTCGAACTCTGAAGTTTTGGTCAACTCTTTCCAGCATATCGATAGGTATGTTGGAGGCAGCTTGACGAATGTTGTTCTTCAGGTGAGCCCGGGTGTTAGGACGATCGTTGTAAACAACTGATTTCAAATAGCCCCATAAAACATAGTCACAGGGTGATAAATCAGGGGACCGTGCTGGCCACTGCAGGTCGCCCCTCAAGGAGATGAGGTGTCTTAGGAAGTTCTGCCGCAAAACAGCAATTGATACGCGCGCTGTGTGTGCCGTGGCACTGTACTGCTGGAACCATTGATCTCCTACACCCATCTGGTTCAGTGTTGGTAGGAAAAACTCATTGATCATGTTGACATAACGGACCGATGTCACTGCTACAGCTTGTTCGTTGTCAAAATTATGGGCCAATTATGCCAACTCGCAATAGTGCACACCAAACAGTTGCACGTTGTGCATGTAGAGGACGTGGATCAAATTCTCTAAACTTTAAGCCCCGCCATCTCGAATAAGCTCATATCCACCATCCTCGGAGCAACCATCACTTCAGGGCACCAAATTAAATAAAGCAAGTTGCTCTGCTCCGCTCTGTATTATATAATGTTATAAATTACCTCCGTAATGTGTTCCAGGGAGGTTGTGTTTTTCGTCTATAGGTGTATTATGTCGGTGTTGCATCTTCCTTGTTCTTGTTTTAAATATGCCATCCATAATTGTAGCTATAAATAGCTGTGTTTCTCATGTTGCAGTGCGCTACACTGCTGACCCCAATGACCCGATGGCGCCCAGGACAGCACGAGAGAAGAGAGGGGCGTCACGGCTCAACCTCAGCAGCGACAAAAACAGATCCGTGAGTCGTGTTCACTAACGCGTTCTTCTTCTGTCATTTTACTATTAACTGCTAATTTATTATAGTCTTTGTTGAGTGTCTCTTTTGTCGCTATCAATGGGAAAATTCTACATCATTGTAGTACTTCTACATATCATCATCATCACACCATCACCATCGTCATCAACATCATCATCAACGTCATCATCGTGGTCACGACACAGTTTTCTCCAAGCTGTGATAATAAGGTTTCTAAGACTGTTGCAGAGGGTGGAAGGTAAGGGGGACAAAATAAATGACAGGTTATTGGTAAGTTTGCAAATGGTGTAATTTGAACACGTGCAGTGTTTCGTTAGCTTTGCTTTGTCCCCAAACTAGTCAACACTGTCGCTATAAGAATATGAGAGCAGGCGTGTATTTTCACATGCCGTGCAAGTTTTGGAATTGAGCGAAATGGGCAGCAAATTTGAGAGTGCGAGCAAATAAAACTGCTGTACGGAGCGAAATCGGGCAGTCGCAGAGAGAATTTTGGAAACATAAGTTGGCTGTAGTGTCAGCAGTGGTTTCCAAGGGAGGGGGAGGAGGGGAGGAGGGGAGGAGGTGGATTGTACGGGCAGTGGTTGTGTACCATTTGCCGTCCTTTTCAAGCAGTGTGCCGTCCTGCTGTGACCGCCCTGCTACGCAGCTTCCAGTCCTGATTCGGCTCTAGGCAGGTCGCTGGACCCTATAAACATTGAATATCTATCTTTTTTATTTTCTTTTTTATATTGGGGGAGAGCGGTAGCGGGTGGGGTAGGAGGAGGGGTGGCATTATTTTGACGCAGTGGCCCTTGGCGACTTAGTACAATAGACTCCTATCTTCTTTCTGGTTGAATCTTAGCATAAGAAGCCTGTACTATACTTTGTATATAGTAGGAATATGACCTTATAAGGCTGGGACAGAGGTGCCGGGTAGCTCAGTTGGTAGAGCGGATTACTAGCAATCGAAAGGTTCCTGGTTCGAATCCAGGATTGGCCAACGTGTGACCATATTTTTTCCCCTTAGGCCTACCATCAACAACTGGTTCGCTGGTGTCAGAATAATGCGACCAGTAGTCGCTGTACGCTCCGGTGTCGTGTGACTATAATCTACAATTAAGGCTGGGGGCTCATCTTTGGTTTCAACACAGCTGCCGCTGACGATTCAGAGTGCACAGCTGGAAAATCTATAAGTACTTTTCTTTAGGTCCAAATAATTTGTACGTCATCAGCTGCATGATAGTTATTGTTTTTAGAGGTCGACTACCACCGAAATATTAACTACGCTCTTACCGAAACTTCAATTAGAGCCTACTATTTGATAGTATTTCTGACAAACATTTCATCAATCAGACGAAAGTACATTATTTATAAAGTTCACAGGGTCACATCCGTAACCTTTCCCTTTCTCACATGTTTTTAAAAATCTCTCTCTCTCTCTCTCTCTCTCTCTCTCTCTCTCTCTCTCTCTCTCTCTCTCTCTCTCTCTCTCTCTGTGTTTATTTGTTATTGTTCTATGATGTTATAACATTAATTTGTTGTAGTCAATAGTTATTGTTACAAGCCCCAAGGGCAAGATGTAACAACGCGCACCAAGCGCTTATTCTTTTACCCTTGCAAAATAAAATTGTTATCTTCTCTTCTCTCTCTCTCTCTCTCTCTCTCTCTCTCTCTTTCTCTCTCTCGCAAAATAAAATTGTTATCTCCTCTCTCTCCCTCTCCCTCCCTCTCTCTCTCTCTCTCACTCTTAGTGGACATTTTGTAAGCATTGAAAAAATATCAACTGTTTGATACTTAGGTTGTTACAATGTTATTGTATGCTGCGGAAGTATGTGGTTATAAACGGTATGACCAGATGTAGCCTGTCCACATTTTTGCCTATAAACGTGTTTTGCCTGTATGTAACAAGACACCAAATGATATTGTGTGTGTATGGTGAAATAGGACGCTACCCTCTTCATATCAATACTTTTGTTAGAGTAATAACAATATTGCTTCAGATTGTTTAAGCACACTGAAAATTTGTATTCAAAGAAAGCTAAAAACATGCTGCTGGTCTTGCATAGTAATGAAAAAATAAATACATGGGTGTCACAAGTGAAACAGATTTTGTGTGAAAACCGTTTTCAAAAAGTTTGGGTTTTGGGATGTGGTGAGGAGAAACGTTTTCAATAAGTTTGGGTTTTGGGATGTGGTGAGGGGAAACGTTTTCAATAAGTTTGGGTTTTGGGATGTGGTGATGAGAAACGTTTTCAATAAGTTTGGGTTTTGGGATGTGGCGATGAGAAGCGTTTTCAATAAGTTTGGGTTTTGGGATGTGGTGAGGAGAAACGTTTTCAATAAGTTTGGGTTTTGGGATGTGGCGATGAGAAGCGTTTTCAATAAGTTTGGGTTTTGGGATGTGGCGATGAGAAGCGTTTTCAATAAGTTTGGGTTTTGGGATGTGGTGAGGAGAAACGTTTTCAATAAGTTTGGGTTTTGGGATGTGGCGAGGAGAAACGTTTTCAATAAGTTTGGGTTTTGGGATGTGGCTCTGAGAAGCGTTTTCAATAAGTTTGGGTTTTGGGATGTGGTGATGAGAAACGTTTTCAATAAGTTTGGGTTTTGGGATGTGGCGATGAGAAACGTTTTCAATAAGTTTGGGTTTTGGGATGTGGTGATGAGAAACGTTTTCAATAAGTTTGGGTTTTGGGATGTGGTGATGAGAAACGTTTTCAATAAGTTTGGGTTTTGGGATGTGGCGATGAGAAGCGTTTTCAATAAGTTTGGGTTTGGGGATGTGGTGAGGAGAAACGTTTTCAATAAGTTTGGGTTTTGGGATGTGGCGAGGAGAAACGTTTTCAATAAGTTTGAGTTTTGGGATGTGGCGAGGAGAAACGTTTTCTATAAGTTTGGGTTTTGGGATGTGGTGATGAGAAACGTTTTCAATAAGTTTGGGTTTTGGGATGTGGTGATGAGAAACGTTTTCAATAAGTTTGGGTTTTGGGATGTGGTGAGGAGAAGCGTTTTATTGGTTAACTTAGGAAAAGACTATTTAGTTCTTTTGTACATGGGTGGTTCGATCACCTTGAAACTAGTAACAATCTTGGGATGTACAGTAAAGTAAAACGTTGTTTTGGAAGAGAGGGATATATTGAATTGTTTAGAACTGAATCATACCGTAGTGTACTGACTCAGTTTAGAATGTGTGTTTCTCAAATTAATAAGCACAGTTTCCGATTTTCTGAAAATGAAGACATTAAAAATGGTCCCTTTTGTGATAACGAAGTCAGGTCTACATTTTCTGTTTATTTGCCCATTTTTTGAACAAGTTAGAAACACATTTTTACCAGCGATGCACAGAAATTCAGACTATGTCGATGTGATGTCTATACACTGTTGAATACAGAGTCGTAGCAAGTGTTGTAAATGTTTTAAAGTATATATTGTTTGGCTTTGAAATTGAGAACAGAGGACGGTAGATTTGTATAGTTTATCTCAACTTCAAATCTAAGTGTGCTTACATTTAAATCTGACTTCATTATGTATTTTTATATTTCTATTTGTCTTCCAGCATTTGTAACTTTGTGTAAAAGAGTGAACAAATTAAGAATTAAAAGAAAAGAAAGAGAGCAAAGTCAACTAAGAAAATAATAATAAAGGCCAGAAAAAATGTCCAAAGAAATGATTTGGTAAAATAATAAGAAAAAAATAGTAAAAAGAAATACATGTCTTGTACATTTCTTTTGTTATATTATTTTGATGGCTCAGTGCCGAAGAAGGACATAGTCATAGTGCAAGGCGACTGGAATGCCAAGGTTGGCCAAGATGCGCACAACAACTGGGGAGGCACATGTGGACCCCACTGCAACAGCGAGACAAATGACAGGGGTCTGAGACTCTTGGAGTTTGCCAGATACAACAATCTGGTACTGGCAAACACGCTTGGTCTCCACAAAAACTCCAGACGATGGACATGGCACAGTCCTGGCGGGGAGCATCACAACCAAATAGACTACATCATGGTCAAGAAACGCTTCAGATCAAGCATCAACATTGGCAGGACACGCACTTTTCCAGGAGCAGACATCGGAAGTGACCACGATCTCGTGATGATGTCTTTCCGGCTCCACTTGAAGAGAGTAAATACAGCAAAGTGCACTAGACTGAAGTTCGACCTGGACAAACTGCAAGACCCGGAGGTGGCAGAACTATTTCAGGCCACAATTGGAGGGAAATTTGCACCACTGCTCATTTTGGGGGCTGGTGAAGTAGATGTCAACACCATGACCACCACCTTCAACTCAGCTGTGACAGATTCCGCTACTGAGATCCTTGGCAAGCACCGACCAAAGAAGAAGCCGTGGATCACACCTGAACTTTTGGATCTGTGTGATAAACGAAGAGAGATGAAAAGAAAAAGAACACCTCACAGGAAGCTGATGTCTACCGCAAAATCAACAATGACATCCGAAAAGGCATGCGCACAGCAAAGGAGAACTGGATAGAAGATCAATGCCAGGAAATAGAGAACAGTCTGAACAAAAACAACAGCAAGAAGGCCTACCAGACTGTGAAGCGGCTGACAAGTGTCAAACAGCCCAAAGTCTCCACTATCCAAAGCAAGTCTGGCATATGCCTTACAGAAGAACAAGAAGTCTTGGACAGATGGACAGAGTACTGCTATGACCTTTACAACCTTACACCAAATGGAGACCCATCAGTTCTAGCATGTCCCGAGAACAGAGAAGAAGAAGAAATCCTCCCAATTCTCAGAGAAAAAGTTGAGGCAGCAGTGCAATCGCTAAAGAAAGGGAAGTCAGCGGGAGTGGACAACATACCCGCGGAACTGCTACAAGCAGGAGGAGAAGCGATGATTGATGCCCTCACCATTATCTGTAACAAGATCTGGCAGAGTGGGGAGTGGCCTATACCATGGACCCAGTCGCTTATCATCACTCTTCCCAAAAAAGGTAACCTTCAGGAGTGTGAAAATTACCGGATCATCAGCCTCATCAGCCATCCCAGCAAGGTCCTCCTGAAAATAATACTCAACAGGTTGAAACCCCAAGCTGAACAAATCATAGCTGAAGAACAAGCAGGATTCAGGGCAGGGCGAAGTACCACTGAGCAGATTTTCAACCTCAGAATAATCTGTGAGAAATACCTACAGCACCAACAACATCTATATCATGTGTTCATAGACTTCAAGAAGGCGTTTGACCGAGTCTGGCATGCAGCTCTATGGGCAACAATGAAAGTGTACAAAATCAGCCCTAAAATTATTGAAGTCATCAAACGCCTGTATGACAAGGCTACCAGTGCAGTCCTCCACAACAACGCCATCGGGAACTGGTTCAGAACAACAATCGGTGTGCGTCAAGGATGCCTACTCTCTCCAACACTCTTCAACATCTCCCTAGAGCGCATCATGTCAGATGCTCTTGCAGACCATGAAGGCACAGTCAGCATAGGGGGTAGAGCAATCTCCAATCTTCGTTTTGCGGATGACATTGATGGATTGGCTGGAGAGGAACAAGAACTTGAACAGCTGGTACAGAGGCTTGACACCACCTCCAGAGCCTATGGAATGGAAATAAGTGCAGAGAAGACCAAATGATGACCAACAACACCAATGGCATCAATACGGACATCAAAGTCCAAGGCCAATCCCTCAACACAGTGCATAGCTTCAAATATTTAGGAGCCATTGTATCAGACAATGGGTCCCGACAGGAAGTCCTCTCCAGGGTCGCACAAACAACTGCTGCCCTGACAAGGTTGAAGCCCATTTGGAAAGACAGGACCATCAGTCTACATTCCAAAGTAAGACTGCTGCGCTCCCTTGTCATCTCCATCTTCCTATATGCTTGCGAAGCATGGACCCTCACAGCAGATCTCCAACGAAGAATACAAAGCATGGAGATGAGGTGCTACAGAAGACTTCTGGGCATTTCCTATACCCAACACATAACCAACGACGAAGTCCGACAGACCATCACACAAGCCATTGGACAACACGATGACCTGCTAACAGTGGTGAAGAAACGGAAACTCCGATGGTATGGCCACGTCACCAGATCATCAATTCAATTCAATTCAACACATCTTTATTACCACAGGAATGGAAATATTGTACAAGTCTGATCACATTATGTTATATAATGGCTCTCTCTCTCCGCCTTGCAAAGACTATTCTGCAAGGCACAGTGCATGGAGGTAGAAGAAGAGGGAGACCGAAAAAGAGGTGGGAGGACAACATTCGAGAATGGACTGGTTTGACACTGAGCGAAGCCATCAGGGCTGCTGAGGACAGAGAAAGATGGAGTATGCTGGTTAAACGATCATCTGTGGTGCCCCTACGACCTTCGGGTTACGGGACAGGATAGGATAGGATAGGCAGATGGGAGGAATGTTACATTACATTACATTACATGACATTACATGATTATTGCTTAAGGTCCAGCGGACTCTTCCGAGCCAAATCAGGACCGGACAACCCCTGATTCGCATAAAACCCTAGTGGCAAAACTGAAGGCTTTCCACCAGCCAATCACTTTACAGTAAAGACATCCCACGCAGGGGATGCTGAGGCTATACTCTAATTCCGTTTACAAAAACAAAACAGAATACAAACATCATTATAAAATATCAACAAAACACATACATATAAAATGCCTACATTGCTAAATAATAACATCATAGGAAGCCATAGTGACCACCTGGCAGAAAGCGTCCAATATTCCCACGCTGATCCAACAGACCTCATACACAAATAAGGAGTCTTGTCCCGGAAGAGTTTTCAAGAAAAAGGTAGGTGACTGGTCTAGCGAAGAAGAAGATAGTATAGCAGATTGATAGAACAGAGCAGGAATGAGAAAGAGCAAATGAGAAAGACAGCGACAGTGGGAATTTAAAGCACTAAATTTACAGAAAGTGGGGATACTATTTATACTGAAACCCCCGGCACCCCCACGGGAGGGGGAAAGAGGGGGAGGGGGAAGGAATGTTAGTAACTCTTGTTCTTGTGCATTTGGTCGTTGAAGTCTTCATGCTTATATTTCTTTTTGTTCTTGTTTTAGCGTATTCAAAGAAAACAAAGTTGTTTTTAATGTTTATATTTGTACACTGTTAGCAAGAGGAGAGGGAACTGGAGCATTAATGTAGGGGTTATGGCCTGTTAGTAAAACATCGTTAGTGTCTCTCTCTCTCTCTCTCTCTCTCTCTCTCTCTCTCTCTCTCTCTCTCTCTCTCTCTCTCTCTTTCTCTCTCTCTCTCTCTTTCTCTCTCTCTCTCTCTCTCTAAAAAATCGTCAGTGTCAGTCTGTCTCTGTGTGTCTCTCTCTGTCTCAGTCCGTTCCGTCTCACTCTCCACCAACTTCCAACCACTGGCGGATTAGCTTGGCGTGCTCGCCAGCATGCACCAAGACCTTCATTTGTTTCTCCAGGTCTCACAGAAGATCGATTTCCTGCAATGACTCTTTATCGATGCCCCACACCCTTCACAATTATTAGATCTACTTTAGTGGCAGTTAAAAGGGGTCGGTTAAACTGTCAGAAGTACAGAAGACAGGCCTTGGTCATTCATTCATTTATGTGTTCTTTTCACGGTTTTTTTTTTTTTGCTTATGTTTTTTTTCGTACTGTAGCTATTTTCCCTTTTTCACAGATTGAAGATTCAATTCGTTTGTCCCGTGTGGAGGATCCACACTATGCACATCAAACACCGTTGTGTACAAAAGTAACAACATAAATAATGGTCAGTTAATTACGTATAACAAACATTAATGAGTAACTTCTGCTGTACTTCATAGCTATTGGGGTTACTGGACTGACTTACAGCTTCATTGTTGGCTGTTACTGTTTTCTAGCCAATGTGCTATCGGTATTCATGCACTCTGTATCCAGTCCTGCCTAAATAGTTTGACTTTGGCAAATGGAAAAATGGTTATGATTACTTCTACTGTATCCGGGTAACCTTTATTACTTGCTGCTGTATACGTAGGCCTAGGTGGTTGAAAGGCAAGTTCCTATTGAAAATTGCCGATAACGCTTGTAAATAATACTGCATTGGCATCAACCACATAGGAATTGTGATCATTACAGTGGTACATTGTCATTGCTGGTCTGTAATGTCATTGGAAAGACTGATTTTAGTGATTTGATTGAAGAAATAGAACGTACTTTTAATACGTCAGATTTAAAGAAGATTTTTCAAGAGGTTGCGTGTGAGAGTTTGTTTGAATATTTAAGAGTAAGGCTTGTTTTTTTAAGATTTGAACTTTTAGAATAACGTTTCTCTGGTCCTGATTTGGCTCGGAAGAGTCCGCTGGACCTAAAGTAATAACCATGTAATGTAATGTAATGTCTTTAGTGTCATGTGACAGTGACCTCAGCACTCCACACCGAGCACGTTGCCTGACACTAGGTGAGCGAGCTCAACTGACATTCGATATAAGAAAGCATAAGACTAAATGTTATATCTGCTGTGGTCATTGTACTACTGTAAGGACCACAGTGCATGTTGTTTCATTCTAATGCAGTGCTATTTACAATAGTTCTAAGCATGTATCAATAGGGAGTGACTTTTCAGCCACCCCCGTGAGCTGTCACTGCATGCTTTCCTAGCCATTTCATTCATCAGTCATTATAAATATAAACACGACGATTGTTAACTTTAGATATATATATATATATATATATATATATATATATATATATATATATATATATATATATATATATATATATATATATATATATATATATATATATATATATATACATGAATCTCACCTTTTGTGGGGTTTCCTGTCTGGTGTGGGTTTGTGGGGCATTTTTTTGTGGGGCATTTTTTTGTGGGGCTTTATATATATATATATATATATATACAGATATGAAATGTAGACCTTTGTGGGGCTTTTATATATTAGACCTTTGTGGGGCTTTTATATTAGAATGGTTTATGAGGCAGATGTATATTGTTGCTAGTTGTGGGGCATTATATATATAAACCTATTGTGGGGTTTTCTGTTTGGTGTTGGTTTGAGGGGCATTATATTTATATGTATTTGAAAATGTAGAGCATTGTGGGGCTTTTTATAATAGAATTGTTTATGAGGCAGATATATAGGCCTACTGTTGCTAGTTGTGGGCCATTATATGTTACATGTTGTGGGCCATATATCTCTCTGTTCCGCTGACGCTGGTCACCTTTCTGTGCCACGCATCAAGCTGGAGACGTATGGTCGTCGTTCTTTCTCCTTTGCTGCTCCTACACTTTGGAATTCCTTGCCTCAGCCTCTCCGTGACACCCCTACTCTATCTGCATTCAAATCTAGACTTAAAACACATCTTTTCCATGAACACCTCTTGAAATAAATTCCTGCCCACCAGCCGTCCTCAACCTCTTTTGTGGTCATCGTACCTTCATCATCGTCGTCATCATGGTCATCATCATGGTCGTCATCATCATCATCGTCGTCATCAGCCTCATCATATCATCGTCACCGTCGTTGTCATCTTCTTTCTCAGTGTCGTCGTCATCGTCGTCGTCATCGTCGCTGTTTTCCTCATCTTCGTCGTCGTCCAGGTGTGTTTGGCTGCTTGAGTGTCTGTGCAGGTGTTGTGTTGTGGTGTCTTTTTGTGCTGATCATAGTAGTTGTTCCATGGCGTTTTTAAGCAAATTGCTCGTTTCTGTTTCTGTGTGAAATGCACGTATACTGATAGAGATAGACAATTTTATTGTGCTTTGTATTTTATTGTGTGTGTGCGTGGGAGACATTGAGAGAGTGTGGGTGTGTTTGACTATGTTTTAATACTGTGGTGATAGAGATAGACAATTTTTTATTGTGCTTTGTATTTTATTGTGTGAACCTACGCTGTCGTAAGGACCTAACCATGTCGCACACCCACGCTGTGAGGACTTTTTCCTGTCTGAGGACTTACAACCATAGTCCTCACAATTTTATTGCAAAAACGCTGTCTACGTGAGCCCTAGACTATTTTGGCTAAGTTTGAGCATAGTCCTTACCAAGATGCAATTATAAACTTGAGTGCGCATGTGCGTATTCGGCTGTACACATTTTTACTAAGAAGGAGAGAGAGGGAGGCCAACTTGACAAATTTCTGCACTCATATCTGCAAGACGATTGGTCACACGTAGCGTCCGTCATACGACAAGCGCGCCGAGAATGTCCCGCTGGAACGCGCGACGAGCCAGTTTGACTTCACCCCTATAGCTTTACGAGCGACGTAGACTCCACCCTACAGCTTGTGCCTAATAAGGTGTTCAAGGGCTCCACCCCTAGAGCTTGCGAGCCTCGCATTGTCTCACTTCACACATACATTGTGGCTTCAAGCAACTATTCTGACTTATGGAGGCTGCTTTCGTCAATTTTTTTCTTTCATCTTGCCTTTGTAAGGCTAAATAGTATGTCCTTGTGAGCTGTAGCAACATATACGCTCATCTTTCTTATTCACACAGGTGGGAGGGGGGGGGAGGAGGGGCAAAGCCGTAGCTCAAGTGGTAGAGGGTTAGCCTGGCACACCGATGACCCAGGTTCGAATCCCGTGGTGGGCGATATAAAATGTGGCCATTTTCACTGTCCATTTTAGCAGTATGACGGCTCTTGTGGTTCAGTATTGATTTAGGTCCCTACCCCTCTGTCCCTGGGATGGTTATCCCCGTCTGCCATATCGCCAATGGTGGGTGTAGACGTTAAACCTCAATGTTCATTCATTCATTCATTCATTCATTCATTCATTCACACAGGTGATGTAGTGACAGTAAAACTGTTGACAAAGTGAAGTAGAATATATACATACTAGTGGTTTTTGTACCCTGGCAAGCCAGGGTACACAGGTTTCTGTTTAAAATGTAGACAGAGAGACAACTGTTGTGAGCGAGTTTCATTTGGACGATGATACCTCCCCATATCCCCCTTGATACCTCACCATACCCACCCCCTCTGATATCTCCTCGTCTCCCCCCCCCCATGATGCCTCACTATACCCCCTTGATACCTCCCGAACCCACTTGATACCTCCCCATATCGTTTCGCAGGTATGGATGAAAGGAATCGACCATCACCATACCCCCTTATATATACCCGTATCCCCGTTATGCCTACCCATGCCCCTTTAAACCTACCCGTAGCCCCCTTTTACCTACACGTACCACCCCATCCCGATCCTTGGTAATAATAATACTAATACTAATACTACTAATACTAATAATAATAATAATAATAATAATAATAATAATAATATTGAATATAGAATAATACAAATAGAAATTTAAAAAAACCACCAAGGTTTTAAAAGAAAATTTGATATAAGATATAATAATAATAATAATAATAATAATAATAATAATAATAATAATAATAATAATAATAATAATAATAATTTATTATTATTATTAGTGTATAAATAATAATAATAATAATAATAATAATAATAATAATAATAATAATAATAATAATAATAATAATAATAAATTAAAGGTAAAAAGCCTATATTAAAAAGAAAAATATCCATATTGTAGTGTAACAAAAAAAAACGGCCCGCGTGATGTTTGAACTTGGGTCGTCCTGCACGGTAGGCGAATGTTTTACTAAGCTAGCAAGGCTTGCTAGAAAGACCCTTAATTTTTTGGTCTATATGGGAAAACACACACAGCTCGAGACCATGGAGTTAATTTTTGTGAGCCAAACCTGACATTATTTTTTAGGTGCACGAGTGGCCCGTGATCAAAACTGGTAAACATGATCAAAATCGGTGCAGTGGTTCCCGAGATATAGAATTTATACGACGCGAATCGCGCAACTAGTCTAAACTGTGTTTATATCACCAATACCATAACTCGCTTTATATATTAGACCTTTGTGGGGCTTTTTATATTAGAATGGTTTATGAGGCAGATGTATATTGTTGCTAGTTGTGGGGCATTATATATAAACCTATTGTGGGGTTTTCTGTCTGGTGTTGGTTTGAGGGGCATTATATTTATATGTTTTTGAAAATGTAGAGCATTGTGGGGCTTTTTATAATAGAATTGTTTATGAGGCAGATATATAGGCCTACTGTTGCTAGTTGTGGGCCATTATATGTGAATGGGAAAAGGAAGAAAGTAATTTATTGTTGTGCAATTGCAGTGTGAATGAATGTTTCATGCATTTTTTGATCATTGGAAATTAAATATTTCATCTGCTACATTTTTATTCAAATTAATGTATGTCTCTGCTCTCGATACAATGTAAACTATTAAAGAATGAATGAACGAAGCAGGATTGCATAAATCAATGAATAAGTGAATGAATGCATAATGAAATCATTCTAAACCCCATCATTAATGTTTTTATTATAATTTATTGTATGGATTAAGGTTGAGTTTATTTATTTTCTTTTTACTTTCTACTTAGTGTCTTCTTATGAATACTTATTCTCTTCCTTAAATGTCCCCCACCAACCCTGTTTGTTTTTCATTTATTATTATGTTGACCCAAATCGGCTGAAAATTTGGCAACGAACTAAACATGAAATGAGTAATCCGATTTTTTTTCAATAACTAAGGTAAAGAAAACTTGAAAAGAAGAAGAAGAAGAAAAAGAAGAAAGGAGAAGAAGAAGGACAGAGAGAGAGAGGGGGGGAGAGGGGGAGAAAGAGAGAGAGAGAGAGAGAGAGAGAGAGAGAGAGATTTTTTTAAATAAAACTTTTACTGAATGTTTATTTTCACTTTAAACTTTATTACAGCAGATCATTATGCAAAACAAATATGCCAAATATTCTTTTTAGGTAATTGGCATTTACATGGGTTAAATTTTTTTTTAAATAAAGGTTAAAATCTGTGACATCTAAGGCATTGTGGGCACAAAATTACTAGCACCTTAGGTATTGAAAAGGGTACTTTCAATGTACATTTTTATGTATTTTGTTTAAGTGCATCTTCCCTATACACCTTTCTCCCTTACCACTCAAGTAAAACAAAAGAAAGGATTTTCATGCACAAAAAAACTTGCATTCTTGTAAAGTAAAAAAATATATCAAAATATGGCATGGTAAAATGCAACAAAAAATTCGCATGTTACCAAATCATTTTCCCCTCGTTTGTTGTAAGTTTTAATTTTATATATGTAACGATTGCTACATATCTACAGATTATTGAATAAGATGAGATAAAACATTGGTTATAGGGTAAACCGGACAATAAAATGATTGATTGAATGTAGCGATAAATTGTTTTCTAAAATCCACCCTTTACATTGAACACAAGGAAGATAGTTTTCACGTTTAGCATCTTCTACAGAACTTGGGCGCCTGACCACTGTTAGTTCTCCTCGTCCAATCCGCAGCACCTGTAAACACACACACTCAAAATTTAAAAATAAGAAAATTAGTATTGCACTTGGATGCAAACCACCCAAATTTAGGAAGGAAAAATGGAAAGAAAATAGAAGAGAGAGAGAGAGAGAGAGAGAGAGAAAATCTTTTTATTCTCAGGGTGAAGAGTAAGCAGGGGTGCTTCTTTACATCTAGCCCTTGCCCCATTTATAAAGGGATAAATGAACAATTTACAGTACACGAAAAGTTTTCAGGACATAAACATACAGAGGAACTGAAGCATTCACATTAAAAAAAAACAACCCAAGGTAATACTAATAGTACAAGTTTTTGGAATATAACCACACCGATGAACTGAAGCATACATATGAAAAACAATAGCATGACATCATAATGTATCCAAATACATGTCAGTGTCTACAATTCACACACAGACACATTTTAAAGTAAGTGAAGTAAATGATGTAAAATGTGTCCCGACATACGTTTTCCAAAACCTTTGGAGGTAGTTTTTCTGAACAAGAAAAAGTCATGTTAGACCAGTTTACTTCTATGGCCTTAATGATCTAGTGGAAACAAACCAGACAAACCACAACTGAATAAACACAAAACCCTTAAAGTGTGTCCAGCAGATTCCACTGTTTACGGTCTTTCAGGAAAATTACCAAAATATTATTTCTCAGGAATATTAACAAAATTACCGTCAAGTGCCATCACCAACTCCATCACCGACTCCACCTCCGACTCTGATTCTGGGTCGAACTCAAAGTCAAGCCTTTCATCGTCTGAGCAATCAGGAGGCTGAATTAAAATAATAATAATAATAATAATAATAATAATAATAATAATAATAATAATAATAATAATAATAATAATAATAATAATAATAATAAAATTAAAATAAAGTATAAACATACCAGGGCTTCTGAAATGCACTAGCCCGCTCGCCAATGGCTAGTTAAAATTGCCACGGGCTAGTTAAAGTTCAAAGTCTACTAGCCCGGCGGGCTAGTTGATTTTCTCTCTTCAGTTTGTCAATCCCCGATGAAAATAAAAACATCGGCTTGATTACGAACCCTTTAAACTGCACAGCTCTACACGTGTGCGTTTCGCCAAGAACGGTCAGTGAAGAGGGACCGTATGGGTGATGATTCATTTCATATCATTCGATAATAAGCGCATCAGGAAAAGAGGAGAAAAATATCCCTTTCCTGAATTACTTGAAAAAATACTCTGTATGATTGGCTCGTAGCGCGTAATATTGATCGATATGAACCAATCAGAGAAGGCTTTACATGATCGCTCAGCTTAGTTTGTTAGCGCTTTCGGTTTAGCTATGGTAGTATGAATCGATTTGTAAAAAGAATTGGTTCAACTTCTGCCGAATCTGATACACCGGCTAAAAAAGCAAAACAATCGCATCAGAAAAAAATCGAAAAGGATAGATTTTACAGCTTATTTGATGCTTCGCCATTTCAGCAGGGCTAGTCAAAATTCTTGCAGGCTAGTAACTTTTCTAAGTAACTAGCCCGGCGGGCTAGTTGAAAAAAAAAGTCTTTCAGAAGCCCTGACATGCACATTAAAGTTAGACAATAAAGAGTAGCTCTAATTTTTGTCTGCTGGGCGTTAAAACAGGAGAAAATTTGGCATGTACATGGTGTAGCATGTAGTTTTCCTTCACAAGAGTAAGCCAATGTAAATTTAAATGTCATTGCCGTGAACAATTTTTTTCCTTTCTTGGAGATACATGCATCGATTTGCTGGTAATTGCTTTCTTAGCAAGGACAATGTATCCCTAATGATAGATTAGTAAAAAATGGTTATCTGAAAGTTTCTGATTCACAGAACAACACAACAAAGTTACAAAATCCTCACAATCTCACATGGTCCATAACATGATGTGAAACAGCACTTTCATAAACAGTATGTTATTTTTTTTAATGTTAGACAGTGTTTCAGTAATGTCCCTGGGAAAATAAATGAATCGCTTGCAGATTATTGCTTTCTTGTTCTATTTACTTAGTACAAAACATAACAGTTTTGGTGAAGAAAAGGGGCTAAAACTTAAAGCTATCTTTGTTTAATCACAAATAAAATGCCCCACACCATAGGGTGACACAGCTATTTGATTTAAAGTAAACAGTGTGATGTCTTGCAAGCAAAGTCCTTGAACAGTGGTGAAGTTAAAGGTGCTTAAGCAATTGGAGTGAGCTTTATATATTCAACAAAGAACTGCAACTCGCTATCATGGTTGAGGACATATAAAAAAACACTGCATCTCGATACATGTATCTGCAACTATCATGATACCAGTAGATCAAGACAGGAATGCAGCTTGCAATCTGAGCAAAGCTACAACATTTCACCCAATTTAAGTGGAAATGTTGAAGTCACACAGTTAACCTTTGCTGCCACCCCTGGGTGGAATAACACCCATAAAGTCAGTTAAATCATCATAACTTCGACAATTGTTGTTCTAGATTTTTTAAATTTTATGACTTTGTAAGTTAAGAATTGCCGAATCTCATGCCAAATTTTCTTACATTTTTGTGCATAAATGCAGTTGTAGACAACAAAAATGCACAATATCTAAATCCCAACAGAGTGATTTTCCACCCATGCTTATAATATTGCAGCAGTAGCAAATCCTAAAAATTTGAAGAAAGAGGAAGAGGAGGAGGTGGAAAAGTAGAAGGAGGAGGAGATAGAAGAAGAAGAAGAAGAAGAAGAAGAAGAAGAAGAAGAAGAAGAAGAAGAAGAAGAAGAAGAAGATGGTGATGATTATGATGATGAGGAGGTGGAGGAGGAGGAGGAGGGGGAAGAGAAAGCTCCTGCTGCTGGCGATGATGATAGAAGAAGAAGAAGAAAAAGATGATGATTATAATGTTGTTGAAGATGATGATGATGATGATGATGATGATGATGATGATGATGATGATGATGATGATGATGATGATGATGATGATGATGATGATGATCATAAGGAGAGGAGGAAAAGGAGGAGGAGGAAGATAAAGCTGCTGGTGCTGCTTCTGCTGCTGACGATGGTGATAGAAGAAGAAGAAGAAGAAGAAGAAGAAGAAGAAGAAGAAGAAGAAGAAGACGAAGAAGAAGAAGAAGAAGAAGAAGAAGAAGAAGAAGAAGAAGAAGAAGAAGAAGAAGAAGAAGAAGAAGAACAAGAAGAAGAAGAAGAACAACAAGAAGAAGAAAGTAACTTAACAGACAACAGTAGCCTAGACAACATGTTTCTTACCAACGATTCCATAGATGTTTCATCACAGGTCTGTGCTGGGTTGCCCTTCAACCACTGCTGAACTTTGCATGTACGATCCACTGTGTAAACAAAGTAAAAAAAAGAAATTTTATATTTAGGCCTATATTATATATATACAGTGTTACCCTTTTAGTAAGAAGTACAGGGGACTAACATTTTTACTTCTTGCGTGCTATCTCCTCTGTCTCCAAAGCCTACATCATTATCTACTCTCAAGGATGTGGTTTGTATTGCATTATACTAGGCCCTCTATCCTCTCTCTCTCTCTCTCTCTCTCTCTCTCTCTCTCTCTCTCTCTCTCTTTCTCTCTCTCTCTCTCTCTTTCTCCTCTCTCTCTCTCTCTCTCTCTCTCTCTCTCTCTCTCTCTCTCTCTCTCTCTCTCTATCTCTCTCTCTCTCTCTGATGAGCCAGGGCCGGATCAAGGCCTTCAGAGGGGGGGGAGGGGGGGGGGTATTCCAAATTTGCGACGGGAGGGAGGGGGGAGGGAGGAGAGTACATACATTTTTTTTTACCGTAGGGTAGTGACAAACGAGAATAAATTATGCACTGCAACTTCGGCATTTTACCATTGGAAACTATTTCTTCTTTCACTTTTTGATTTAACCCATTTGCTACCACGATCCCATATATGGGATCACGTGAATCCAATGTGCTGACATCACAATGTTTGGGTTTTCCTGTTCACAATTGTTTTGACAGCTGAAGGGAGACTAGTAGAGAAGTTCTAATGTAAATAGGGAGTGACTGGCTTTCATCACTGGACTTCCTGTCACTTTGAACTGACACCCCCCTCAGATTTCAACAGCAGCATGGCAACACAGAAAAGGTAAGCTAACAGCATGTAACTAGTTAGGATTTTTGTAAAACCTTATGAAACAAAGTTACAGTTCTGCCTATTATCTAAAATCATGTCTCTCAGTTTTTCTGTAAAGCTTTTAGTTTTGAAGTAGCTAAAGGTCAAAGTTCGATCCCAAATATGGGATCGCGGTAGCGAGAGGGTAGGGGTTTTTCACTTGTAGTATTCTAATGTTCTACGTATAATTATGTTCTCATGTACTCAAAAGTGCGTGGCTCAAAGTTAGCTCTAATGTTATTTACAGGTTCTTACAATGCTAGGGAACATAAGCAACATTCTAAAATATTCTCTGCTGTTGTCTTTTTACCAAAATTTACCGTAATATTTGTCCTGTGTTTTTTCAGTACGTAAAACCTACATGAGTTTTGTCCATCTTGACCCCGATGTCCACAATGAAGCTGTCTCTGCTGCAATGTCTAGAAACCGCTTTGATGAGCTCATGAGATATCTACATCTCAGTGATAATGCCAACTTAGACGCTGGTGACAAGTTCAGCAAAGTCAGAATGCTCGTCAGCTTGCTCAACGAGAAGTTCCTGATGTTCTTCACATTCATGAAGACACAGAACTTGAGTATCGATGAGTCAATGATCCCATACTTTGGCAAACATGGAGCTAAGGAATTCATCAGAGGCAAGCCTATTCGTTTTGGCTTCAAGATGTGGGTCTTGGCTACACTACTGGGCTATGTGGTCCAGTTTGATCCCTACCAAGGAGCTCGAGGACGACAAACCGAGTATCCTGGACTTGGAATGGGGGGTTCCCTGGTGGTAGACCTCATTTCAGAGCTTCAAGAAGAAGGCAGCGACTCCTACCACCTAACATTCGACAACTTATTCACCTCCCTGGCCCTTGTCGAATGCCTGACCAAGAAGAAGATTGCGTGCACTTGAACACTTAGCTCAAACCTCACTGGAGATTGTCCCCTCAAGACTGTGAAGGAGATGGAGAAAACCCCAAGAGGTACATTTGACTATTTTACTGACATCAAAAATGGAACTGTGGTTGTCAGGTGGAATGACAACAATGTTGTCAATGCCGTCTCCAACTTCGTTTTTGTAAACCCAATACAGTCAGCAAAGCAGATGGGAGACGTGTCAACATTGGCCAGCCTAACATCATAAGACACTACAACCGCACCATGGGTGGAATTGATCCAATGGATCAGAATGTTGAGAAATATCGGACGACCATCAGATCAAAGAAGTGTGGACCTGTGTGTCCAACAAGCCTGGCACCTCTTGTCGAGTGATGAAGTGAACAGGACCAACGACCTCCTGGCCACCCGTCGTTCAATTGCTCGATCACTCCTTGCCAGAACCAGCGCTCCTGCTTCTACTCAAGGACGTCCCAGAGGGTTCCCCAAGCTTGACAAGAATGTCCCAGACAACATCCGATTGGACCGACTTCATCACCTGGTGCAGCCCTCACCGAACCAGCTCAAGTGTGCCTGTTGTGGCATGAAGACGAAGCACAGATGCATGAAATATCGTGTTGGTGTACATGACAGATGCTTTGCCATGTTTCATTCTCAGTGAAATGACACAATGATGCTGATGATAGGACTGAAATACATTCTGCTCTGATGTTATTGCATGTGGTCTCCTCATTCAAACCATTCGTGTTTGGAATAATCTATGTTCCTTTTTCAAATTTTTAGATTGCATTTAGTAGACTTTCAATATTTGTTTCAGATTTCTTTGATGATGGCACTTCACCGTGTTGGCACTTTGTGACGGTTTTTTTATATTGTATCACACATGCATTTTTTTCTTTTGTAAAATTATCTGTATTTATCTAGGTTGTAGCTGTTTGTGTACGAAGATGGAACATTTCTTTGAAAATTATTCATTTGAGACTGCACTGACCAAATTGCACTTTGCACTATTTCTGGGAGATTTCGGTATTTAGTCATTTGTCATTTTAAACTTTTCATTATGGCAAAGAGGACAGAGGACTTGTGATGTTTGAAACAGATAAAAATAAAGTTCAATTAAACACATCTGTTTGCGTGACTTCTTGATGTGCTCCTAAGTGAAAACCCCTACCCTCTCGCTCCCACGATCCCATATTTGGGATCGCCACAAACACTCTCATAAAACCACTTTTTCAACATAATTCCTCAAAATAACTATCAGATATGTTGTGTGTATGCTAAATGCTACACATTCACATAACTTTCATCAAAAAATAAAATTTGGGTGCAAATGGGTTAATATAGTTATTAGATTTTTGAAAAAAAAAAAGATACAAGTTCAACACCCCCTCCCCCTACCTCCCCCCCCCAAAAAAAAAAAATAAAATAAATAAAATAAAATAAAATAAATAAAATGAAATAAAAAATTACATAAATAAATGAAATAATTAGCCTAATCAAATAAAAATAATCCAAAGTAGTAAGTTAAAAAAGCCTTTTGTCACAGCATTGTAATAAACCAATAAACCAAAGGCAAAGAAAAACTTTTTTTAATAGTCTATTTACACAACAATGTTAGCAACGCAGTACAGTAGGGAGTAGGCCTATATTAAAAGGAATTTTAAATAAATATCACTAGATCTACTGTTCTGATACAGCTTTTTGGTTTATTTCTGTAGATTTAACAAACTGTACGCCTAGTTTATCTTTAAACACCATTCAATTATCAACTTTTGAAAGAAAAACTTAGAATTCTGTGATTAATCATAAAGCGTACGATAGTGAAAAAGCGCAAACAAGACTTCTGCTAGGAAAAGCCATTCAGCCAATCGGTGTGCCGATTTTCCTGTTAGGTAGGGCAGTGAAAAACAGCTTGATTTACATTAAATGTAGTAATATTCCAAACGATACCCGCATAAAAGCAGAAATGAATAATTCATCTGTCATCGGATTCCCTAATAAACATTTTCTGTGGAAAATTGAGTGTAAATGATTGTTTGAAAGTTGACCATCGAAAATGGCTGCCACGATTGACAAGCAAAAAAGTAGGCCTACAAAACATGTACGAGCCTTTAGCGACTGTGCCCTTTTGAGTTAAAATGAAATGCAGTAGACATAATCTAAATGGCGTTTAAGTATGAACTGTGGCGTAGACCTTGTTAGAGTTTTAGAGATATACCGAAAAAGTGCCTCGGCTTTTGGTGTAGTCTAGTACTGTAGGAGCAAAAACGGGGTACCTATAAAGGTCGAAAAGACAACTAAAGACAACTAAAGACAGCTAAAGACTACTAAAGACAACTAAAGACGGCTAAAGACAACTAAAGACGGCTAAAGACAAGGGCGAAAAGACAACTAAAGACAACTAAAGACAGCTAAAGACTACTAAAGACAACTAAAGACAACTGAAGATGGCTAAAGACACCAGGGGTAGAAATTTTAGAGGGTATACAAGGCTATCCTATCCTGTCCCGTAACCCGAAGGTCGTAGGGGCACCACAGTTGATCCTTTAACCAGCATACTCCATCTTTCTCTGTCCTCAGCAGCCCTGATGGCTTTGCTCAGTGTCAAACCAGTCCATTCTCGAATGTTGTCCTCCCACCTCTTTTTCGGTCTCCCACTTCTTCTACCTCCTTGCACTGTGCCTTGCAGAATAGTCTTCGCAAGGCCTGATGATCTGGTGACGTGGCCATACCATCGGAGTTTCCGTTTCTTCACCACTGTGAGCAGGTCATCGTGTTGTCCAATGGCTTGTGTGATGGTCTGTCGGACTTAATTCGTCGTTGGTGATGTGTTGGGTATAGGAAATGCCCAGAAGTCTTCTGTAGCACCTCAACTCCGTGCTTTGTATTCTTCGTTGGAGATCTGCTGTGAGGGTCCATGCTACATACAAGGCTACAAACAACTTAAAGAGCCCAAAAACACCTGCCATCTTTGACAATACTATATAAGATAATTGATTTAGATACAAAGTGAAAGCTGTTCTGGGTGATTGTGTAGTGTAGTCGGATTTAATGAAAATGCAATGCCCGATTCGATACTGAGGCTATTGTTTGTGAAGCAAAGCTAGTATACCTCGTTTGCAGACGAATTTTTTAACGGGTTAACTTGGTACGCAAAACCGGTACCGCAGCTGGCCAAAGAGAGCTTTAGAGTGCACGGAAACCTTACAAATATTTCAGAATTTGTGTGTAACTATATTTTTTTAAAAGGTTTTCTCACCCCTTCGCCATCATAATGACATTGAGCACCCCATCGTTCTTATTCATTTATTTATTTTGTGTGTGTGAACTGAGTAAAAATAAGGAGGTCTTCTTCTTCTTCTTCTTCTTCTTCTTCTTCTTCTTCTTCTTCTTCAATCAACTTCAACAATTTATTCCTACTAAATTACTACTATTTTTTTGGCAACCTGAATGAAATTGTTATTTCCAAACCTATAGCTTATAATGGCACCTTAGTTTTTACCGAAAAAGAGGTGGGAGGACAACATTCGAGAATGGACTGGTTTGACACTGAGCGAAGCCATCAAGGCTGCTGAGGACAGAGAAAGATGGAGTATGCTGGTTAAAGGATCAACTGTGGTGCCCCTACGACCTTCGGGTTACGGGACAGGATTGGATAGGATAGGATAGCCTTGTATACCCTCTAAAATTTCTACCCCTGGTGTCTTTAGCCGTCTTCAGTTGTCTTTAGTTGTCTTTAGTAGTCTTTAGTTGTCTTTAGTAGTCTTTAGCTGTCTTTAGTTGTCTTTTCGACCTTTATAGGTACCGCAAAAACGTCACTTTCCCAAAACAAATCACGATTTTTGTTGCGTTGAAAACATCCGCGAAGGTGTCTTCTTTGTCATCAAAATGTTATTGTAGTGCTACAATCCAAGAAGAAGAAGAAGAAGAAGAAGAAGAAGAAGAAGAAGAAGAAGAAGAAGAAGAAGAAGAAGAAGATTGTAACATTATGCAATGCGTAGTTGAACACGCGTTTACTCATGCACCTAGACCAAACCCCTTAGACTTAGTAAAATAAGTTCAATGAAAAATAGCGACCCACCGGTGCTTCACTGAGCAACCTTCGCCGATGTCACGTGGGGTTTATGGGCTCTGCACAATGGAATTATGGACCCTCACGTTTATTCGGTGGGAACTGCTAGTAAGTCACCCTATGAATTACTTTAATAAATTTATTTGTTTAGCTCGTTCTGTGTTAAGGTTGGGGTACAGAAATAGATAGAAAAATGGTAAAAGAATACTGTCACACTAGCTTTCACACGGCTATGAATCATATGTAGTCCAGCCACTTGATAACAGTTAAAATCACACATTTAATTCTTCTACTCTATACAAGTTTCTCTAAGTACTAATCTAACTTAAAAAGTCTCAGTCAATGCTAATAGTTCGATCGCTGATAGTCTAGGCAGCTGTTATTTCTTCCTCGGGCACTTGCTATTATATTTCATGTAGATTTGGACTACTGTGGTCCGTTTTACAGTTTCTGAAGAGTTGGACTACTGTGGTCCTGTTTTGATCAGTTTAAGTGCACGTTGGAGATTACACTTAACTGCGAGATGGTGCGTGCGAAGTCCTTCTGTGAGGTAGCTTCAGGTCCACCTGTGTCGTTGTGTAGTTGGGTTCCCTTGCCACGCTGTGGGGTCTGACAGGGTGTTTTTCCGGGTAGCTCTTTCCGTCTTGTGCGGTAGAGGATACTCCGCCAACTTGTTTCTGTGGAGTGGGGTTCCCAGGATAGCTCGATCGCCTGCTCGTCTGTAATATAAGAGACGAAATTCTGCACAACCCTGAATAATCGGTTTGTGCAGAGCGTCTCACTGAAAGCCAAAGTAGCCCTCAGTGATAGCTCCACATCTCTATACATAAGCGACGAACATTCTGCTACTTCCGGGTTCCACTGGAATCTCACTCTAAATTCCTATACATACATAAATATCAAATCGTGTCTAACTATACACATACAGAATTAATAATGTTATAAACATTCAGTGGTACAGCCACTGGCCTGCAAACATACATATAAGTTAAACAACAGTGGTTCCGTACGGGATGCAACATGGCGGCGCAACCGGTCGTGTTTCGCCTCGTGGTAGGCTCTTCCACGTGGTCACGCAAATTCGGATTAACAATTCACATTTATGCATAGCAAATTCTTCAAACATAATTTCCACAATAATACAAATATATCACGATGAAACAGAAGTGTGTTCATTTACCTGTTTGACAAGTTCAGGCCCGTTGTGACTTGATAGAATTCTAAGATTCTAAAGTCCTGCTTCCTGGTCTATGAGTGAAGAGATTACTCTAGCTATCTATGTAGATGTTGACTCTTCCTCGTCTCACACACAACTGATTCAAACTGTGTGTAGGTTTGACACAGTCAGAACTGCTCTACCCGCTTAGCCTGCTCTGATTGGTTAAAACGGTCCGATTCAAAGCTCAAGTGCTGAGTCACTACGGCGTGGGTGGCTCGCTCGCTGTGTGTACTGTAATTGCTGCTGTGTTATATACTGACTCTCTACTGTTACAATGACTACACATGCTAAATAGTCGATAGGCAGAGTTTAAACTAGCCAGTTCGTGACAGGCTCCCTCAACTGAAAAAAGGCGATGACTACTGGATTCGACCTTTTTCTACTACAGAGCCTAGTTTAACACTGCGCTATCCTAGGGTCCTATTTTCAAACTAATTAAGTTGCTCTACCTGAGCTGCAATGCTGTGCCAGGTAGCTATGGACACTAGTGACAGGGTATTACTGGGCGGGGACGAATTCTGGTGCTGTGGCCCTTAGTTGTGTTGGGTGGGCGACAGCTGCTGAGTCCTCCACGAGATGGCGACTGAGGTAGTCGGCTCCGTGGTTCTCTTTGCCGGGGATGTACTCGATTTGGAATGAGTATGCTTGAAGGGTGAGTGCCCATCGCATCAGGCGAGAGTTCAAAGACTTGGAGGCTGCCAGGAACGATAGTGGTTGGTGGTCCACCTGAACTGTGAAGTGGGTCCCATACAGGTAGAGTTGAAACTTCTGTATGGCCCAGACTAGCCCAAGACATTCTTTCTCCGACGTGGCGTAGTGGGTCTCGGCGGGTCTCAATTTTCTGCTGGCGTAGGCGACAGGGAATAGCGTCTCTGCATTCTTGGGGTCGCGCTGTAGCAGTACTGCTCCGAGGCCTAAATCGCTTGCGTCGGTGCGAAGAACGAATGGCTGAGTCAAATCGGGTAGGTGGAGTACTGGCGCCGATGTCATTCTGTCCTTGAGTGTTTGGAATGCTGTCTCGCATTCGGCTGTCCATACGACTTTGTCCGGGGCGATTTTCCGGGTTCCATTTGTCAGTGGTACGGCGATGCTGTTGTAGTTGTGGATGAGCTTCTTCCGCGATGGCGATGGCCATCCATGTGTGTGTGCTGGGGGCCGCGGGTCTGGCGATGTATTTCTTGAGGAGATTGATGTGGTGGTATCGGGCTCTCCCGTTCACCTCTACTTGGTAGACTGTCTTGGATTTCTTGGCAGTCACCCGGTACGGTCCTCTCCAAGCGATGTCCAGCTTGTTGGTTCCACTTGGGAGTAATAGTAGCACTTGATCGCCGACTTGCAGTTCTCTGTCCTTCGCGTGGCGGTTGTAGTACTTCGCCTGACGGGCTCTTGCCTTCTTCAGTGCTTCACCAGCTTTCTTCCACGTTGCTTTGAGGGTTTCCTGCAGGTCTGCGACGTACTTGGTGGCACCTCTTGGTGTGTCGTCTATCTTGGCTTCCGTCCAACTTCTGCGTAGGGCTTCTAGCGGTCCTGCTAGAGGTCTGCCGAATAGCAATGTTGACGGGGTGTAGCCTGTGGCTGCATGGGGCGTTTCTCTGTATGCGAACAGTGCCGCATTCACGTAGGTGTCCCACGCTTCTGGATTGTCGTCGGCGACTTTCCTGAGTATGGTGAGAAGGGTTCCATTCAGTCTTTCTACTTGTCCGTTGCTGGCGGGGTGGTATGGTGGTGTGCGAATGTGATGAACTTGTATCAACTCGAACACGTCTTGCATCAGGCGGCCGGTGAACTGAGATCCGTTGTCCGTTCTAATGCTGTCCGGGAATCCGACTCTGGTAAAGATGGCGATGAGTGCATCTGCAATCTTCTTGGTGTCGATCGCTGGCAACGGGACTGCTTCGCACCACATCGTACATGCGTCGACGAGTGTGAGTAGAAATCTGTTCCGCTTCTTGGTCATGGGCAGTGGTCCGACTATGTCTACTGAGACTTGCTGGAATGGCACGCCGACTACTACCGATGGTCCTAAGGTAACTGGTACGGTGTGATGTCGCGGGGAATATCGTTGACATTGGTGGCAAGATTTCACGTAGCGCTTGACATCCTCCGTGATTCCTGGCCAATAGTAGTGTGCGCTGATTCTCTGCACTGTGGCTCCAATTCCCATGTGTCCGCTGAGTGGCATGCTGTGGCCTAGTTCTAGTACTTGGGCTCGAAGGGTGGCTGGTAGTACTAGTTGGGTGTGATCTCCATCTCCTTGTCGATGTAGAACTCCCTCTTCCATGTAGAAGTCTCCCTTGTGCGGGGGTGTGTGCGCCTTGGGTAGCTTCTGGAAGCACTTCGCTATCGAGGTGTCTTCTTTCTGTGCTGTTTTGATCTCTTCGAGTCCTGGATTCGGAGCGAACTCGGGCTGGGGTGGTTGGGTTTTAGCTTGGGCCCTGGTTTGCACTGCAGCTATCTCTACAGTTTTAGGGGGCGTGCCTAAGAACACATACCTACAACCTAGCACTAGATCATACAGGGGTTTCTGTAAAACAGCTGCTTGGATTCGTCCTGTGACGTACCTACTCTCTACTTCGATCCAAGCTATTGGGCAAGTAGTCGTCGGTTTCGTCAAGTCTGCTCCTTGTAGTTCGACCGTCTTGTCTGTCAAGTCCGCGCGCGATACAAGAGATTCGCTAACTATCGCGTCGTATGATAGACCTGTGTCATACAGACAGTTCGCTTCTTTTCCGTTGACCTTGACCGTGTCTGTCACCGATGGGTGATCTCCGATTGTGTGTGGCTTGTTACCGCTACTTTGAGTTAGAACTCTGTGCGCTGGCCGGCTTTCGCGCTCTTCCCTACGTTGTGCGGCCAACTTGAAACATTCTGCGGTGGAGTGATTGTTTCTGTTGCAGAACGAACAATACCGTCTCTGTTCTGCAGGACCTCTTTTCCCGAATTCCGTGTTGGGTCCTTTATTTTGCCCAGGTCTGGGGTTATTCGGCTTATTCGCGGTGCGCTCTTCCCGGTTAGGGCTTCGTTTCTGTGCCTCTTTCCCGTTAGGCTTTAGGTCTCGCCTGAAGCTCTTGGCTTCTCCGTGTGCGGCCACGTACCTATCTGCGACCTTGACCAGATCTTCCAGTCTTTCCGCGCCCTGCTCTACTGAGAATGTCCTCAGCTCGGGGGTCATGGTTTCCCGTAGCTGTTCCATACTAACAGTTCTGTCAGTCCATCATACGTCTTAGCCGTGGCTGACTGGCTAATCCACTTATCCAGCGTTGTGGACAACCGATCCGCGAACTACGCAATTAGGTCTCCCCCTGCTAAGTGTAAAGCTTCCCCTAATTCCTTGAAGCGCAATCTCAAGGCCACTGGGTCCGACATTGCCAAACGTGTCTATGAACAACCTCTGAATCACGTGGAATACCCAAACACTAACAATATTGCAATTCAATAAAAACAATGCAAAGACCATAAAATTCGTAATCAATAATAGAATAAAACAAGAGTCAAATGGCATACAACAGTTATTTAAGCAAAACCTGCAAAAGAACAATGCAACATACAGGCACAAAAATAATTGAAGCAAAAAAAGTTTTTAACTAAAGAATAGTGCACCAAAACTGATCAGTCCTTGTTACAACTATTCTAAGTTATTCTACTACTGCTGTTATCTAATTTTATTGTACTTAGATCCGGTTATACCCAATTCCTATTATACACAGATCCTGACTAGGCTCGCCAATTAAAGTGTCACGTGGGGTTTATGGGCTCTGCACAATGGAATTATGGACCCTCACGTTTATTCGGTGGGAACTGCTAGTAAGTCACCCTATGAATTACTTTAATAAATTTATTTGTTTAGCTCGTTCTGTGTTAAGGTTGGGGTACAGAAATAGATAGAAAAATGGTAAAAGAATACTGTCACACTAGCTTTCACACGGCTATGAATCATATGTAGTCCAGCCACTTGATAACAGTTAAAATCACACATTTAATTCTTCTACTCTATACAAGTTTCTCTAAGTACTAATCTAACTTAAAAAGTCTCAGTCAATGCTAATAGTTCGATCGCTGATAGTCTAGGCAGCTGTTATTTCTTCCTCGGGCACTTGCTATTATATTTCATGTAGATTTGGACTACTGTGGTCCGTTTTACAGTTTCTGAAGAGTTGGACTACTGTGGTCCTGTTTTGATCAGTTTAAGTGCACGTTGGAGATTACACTTAACTGCGAGATGGTGCGTGCGAAGTCCTTCTGTGAGGTAGCTTCAGGCCCACCTGTGTCGTTGTGTAGTTGGGTTCCCTTGCCACGCTGTGGGGTCTGACAGGGTGTTTTTCCGGGTAGCTCTTTCCGTCTTGTGCGGTAAAGGATACTCCGCCAACTTGTTTCTGTGGAGTGGGGTTCCCAGGATAGCTCGCCTGCTCGTCTGTAATATAAGAGACGAAATTCTGCACAACCCTGAATAATCGGTTTGTGCAGAGCGTCTCACTGAAAGCCAAAGTAGCCCTCAGTGATAGCTCCACATCTCTATACATAAGCGACGAACATTCTGCTACTTCCGGGTTCCACTGGAATCTCACTCTAAATTCCTATACATACATAAATATCAAATCGTGTCTAACTATACACATACAGAATTAATAATGTTATAAACATTCAGTGGTACAGCCACTGGCCTGCAAACATACATATAAGTTAAACAACAGTGGTTCCGTACGGGATGCAACATGGCGGCGCAACCGGTCGTGTTTCGCCTCGTGGTAGGCTCTTCCACGTGGTCACGCAAATTCGGATTAACAATTCACATTTATGCATAGCAAATTCTTCAAACATAATTTCCACAATAATACAAATATATCACGATGAAACAGAAGTGTGTTCATTTACCTGTTTGACAAGTTCAGGCCCGTTGTGACTTGATAGAATTCTAAGATTCTAAAGTCCTGCTTCCTGGTCTATGAGTGAAGAGATTACTCTAGCTATCTATGTAGATGTTGACTCTTCCTCGTCTCACACACAACTGATTCAAACTGTGTGTAGGTTTGACACAGTCAGAACTGCTCTACCCGCTTAGCCTGCTCTGATTGGTTAAAACGGTCCGATTCAAAGCTCAAGTGCTGAGTCACTACGGCGTGGGTGGCTCGCTCGCTGTGTGTACTGTAATTGCTGCTGTGTTATATACTGACTCTCTACTGTTACAATGACTACACATGCTAAATAGTCGATAGGCAGAGTTTAAACTAGCCAGTTCGTGACAGCCGACATGTTAAAAACACAATTTGATTTGAAAGATAAACAACTACATCGACCAATTTTGTTCAAACTTAGTGTTGTACTAGTATAACAAATTTCCACTCACCGGTTTAAGCACAGGCTCGCTGAATCTTCATCAGGCCATTCTCGTTGCACTCAAGAACAGTAACTCTCCTTTCACATCGAAGATTAAAATCACCATGGCAAAATCACCATGGCGGACAGATTGAAAAGTTTTGAAGCAAGGGAGGCAATCCAATTATTTTTTGGTCACAATTTTATATATAACGTTGTTGTGGGATTTGTACAGGACAGTAATCAGGAACCCCGCAGCAATATTGTAAACAGGTTAAAATTGCGGGGCATTTTATATGCCCCACAATTTTTCAATGCCCCACAATAAACTCAAAAATAGGCAAAATGCCCCACATCAGAACAATTCATATCTATATATATATATATATATATATATATATATATATATATATATATATATATATATATATATATATATATATATATATATATATATATATATATATATATATCTTTGTCCTTTCATTTGTGAACATACAATACTAAATCACACAGACGAACCTGTTGACTTAGCCGGATATGCGCACATTTTAAACAATAGTCCGCGGAAATGGCGTCAATTATTACTGACGTGTAATTGGGCTCTCTAAGCGGGTGGTCTTCGCGCATCATACATTATTTTCACATGTAATAAAAACTGGATCCTTTCTTGTTTTCACACGCCAGGGTGGGATTATACTATTGATGAAAGGGCGAGGGAGGAGAGGGGGGGGGTGAGGGGTGGTTTCTAGTTACGTTATGTGATATCATTACACTACTATAAATTAAATACTACGGCGCATTGCTACAGCCGATTTCTGTTGTAGGATAGCCGTTAGTTTGTTTGCATTTCATTACAAAATGAAAAAGAAAAAAAAAGATTTATTTAAGGTTCAGCAGGGTATGAAGTCACAACCTAACTCGATCCTGCTTCTACTCGATTGCCAGAAGACCCTGATAAAAGAAATAAATGAATATGATTACTTCATCAGAGCGTAAAAGATCAATAATAGTCATAGTAAGCCTTAGTGCAGAGAAGACCAAACTGATGACCAACAACACCAATGGCATCAACACTGACATCAAAGTCCAAGGCCAATCCCTCATCACAGTGCATAGCTTCAAATATTTAGGAGCCATTGTTTCAGACAATGGGTCCCGAAAGGAAGTCCTCGCTAGGATCGCACAAACAACTGCTGCCCTGGCAAGGTTGAAGCCCGTTTGGAAATACAGGACCATCAGTCTACATTCCAAAGTAAGACTGCTGCGCTCCCTTGTCATCTCCAACTTCCTATACGCTTGCGAAACGTGGACCCTCACAGCAGATCTAAATCGAAGAATACAAAGCATGGAGATGATGTGCTACAAAGGACTTCTGGGCATTTCCTATATCCAATACATCACCAACGACGAAGTCCGACAGACTATCACACAAGCCATTGGACAACACGATGACCTGCTCACAGTGTTGAAAAAACGGAAACTCCGATGGTATGGCCACGTCACCAGATCATCAGGCCTTGCAAAGACCACCATGCAAGGCACAGTAGTGCAAGAAGGTAGAAGAAGAGGGAGACCGAAAAAGAGGTGGGAGGACAACATTCGAGAATGGACTGGCTTGACACTGAGCGAAGTCATCAGGGTTGCTGAGGACAGGGAAAGATGGAGTACGCTGGTTAAAGGATCACCTGTGGTGCCCTTACGGCCTCCGAGTTACAGAATAGGATAGGATAGGATAGGATAGAATATAAATAAATAAATAAAATTACTAATAAGTTTACTGCGCTGTGTGCATTGTAAAATCAAAACAACTCCAAATTCTGCTTCTGTTCGCTCTTTAAAAAAAAAAAAAAAGATGGGATAAACGATAATTAGGTCTATAGTCACATTTGCAATTTGCTAATTCAAGCCTAAACATAGTCGGTTATTCCTCATCCATCCCACTCACGCAAAGATAAACAATCTAATAAAGGTTTGGAGGAGAGCATGGAGGGTCACATACGATTACGTCATCATAGAGTAAAAGATCAATGTTAGTCATAGTAAGCCTACGTCATTGGTCAGATAGGCTAACTGCGTACCAAAACTACGCTAAGCTTTTCAAAATCCAAATGAATACACATGTACATGTTTTTGAATTTGACGTAATTGAACACATAATGTGCAAGGGACAAAACCCTAATATCCTGAAGCTTTACTGCAATCTTGTTCAAAACATGAGAACTCCGGCCAACGGAACATTAATTAAAAGGGTGTATGCCTTTTAGTGGTTGAGGAAACTGAAACTCCGATGGTTTGGCCACATCACGAGAGCATCAGACGTTGTAAAGAACATCCTGAAAGGCACGGTGCAAGGAAGCATAAGAAGAGTGAGACAGAAAAAAAAGGGGGGGGGGTCAACATTCGAGAATGGTCTGGCTTGACACTGAGTGAAGCCGTAAGGGCTGCTAAGGACAGATAAAGATGGATAAACGATCATCTGTTGTTAAGTTAAACGATCATCTGTTGTTGCCCAACGACTTTAGAGTTAGTGGATAGGATAGGATAGGTATGCTTTCGTGGCATTGGAGGTTTGAGATGGTGGGAACAGTGGAGGAAAACGTGTGTGTGTGTAGGTGGGCATTTAGAAACGACCTTACCCTGACACACGCATCAAACTCCACATGGTTTCTTTTGACTTTTTTGGAAGGGCGCCCTATTTTTGACGTCAAAATAGTTCCCCGTTGAGTTAGAGCTGTTTTAGGATTAGGGTTAGGTTAAGGGTTAGGGTTTGGGTTAGGCTTAGGGATAGGTTCAAAAATGTGAAAATGTCAAAATAATGTTACGAAAATGAAAAGTGTGTCAAAATAATCCCTGTTTTTTTTTTTTTTCACAACAGTCATCAGAATGTCGTTTTTACACAAATGTGCGGGTGTGTGTGTGTGTCATTTTTTTGTGTTTCATTCCCCCCTCACCCTCACCCTCACCCTACACTTCCCGGGGAAGAGGGATGGATGGAGGTGCAAAGGTGTCTCATTTTTATGTTGATGGTTTGATTGTATAAGTTATACTTTATAGGCCAAAGCTTCTTTTTCTAATATGATTCAAGATTTAATCCCATTACTCGCCCCTTTTGGGGTGTGGAGGATATAAAAACATAAGCATAACAATCCTAATGCGGTTGTTAAAAAAAATAACATAAAAATAACAGCAACATTACTAACATTCCAACTGTAACATTCACAACAACAATAACATTTGGCTAATATTGTTACTATTATTAGTATATGCCCTTTCCTAAATTTATACATTTACTCAATTTTAGTACCACATGTTTTCTTTCCCGAAACAAATGACACAAGTTAAACATTGACTTGCACAACGAAATAATAACAACAAAATAATGTCCTTTAAAAAAAAAAAGGGGGGGGGGGGGGCCCTTATCCATTTACAAGGAACATGTTGGTGGTTAATTGTGCTATATATAGTTCTCGTTGTTCCTTCTTATATAGCGCTTTTCGGGCTCAAATCTGCTCAAGGCGCTGAGCGACACAGGATCTAACTCGAGGTGCTCCCTTGCTGCCTGAGACGCAGTGTCCGACACCCCCGACCACTGAACACAATCATGCAATAGGGGGAGTTGGGTCCTAGTGCTTAGCGGGTGTTTCTATCTATCTATCACCCATCTAGGACACGCACACTGGACCTCGGTTTACACTCTCATCGGAAGTAGTATGTACCCGCTATTGGTTTTAGATTTTATTAAAATAGTTTTGTGTGTTTAGTTTTTATGATTTGATTGTCGTCTGCAACTAAAACGTTTATCTTCAGCATGAAATTAAAATTAATATTTTTTCTCCTTGTGCATTTTAATTGTATTATTGTTGACGTAGACTACAGAAATAGAAATTGTTGGCTTTTTGATAAGATTCCCAAGACTAAGCACTTAAACAAAAAACAAAGAAGAACGAACGAAAATCTGAAACAAAGAGTCAGTAAAGAAAGACAAGAAAGAAAACAAGTAGGAGGCTCCCAAATAAAAGAAAGAAAAAAAATCAAATAAATTATTATTTATAATTAATAAATCGTTAGAAGTCCGTTACGCGGTATTAAGCTTTCCCAAATATATAGATGGAAGACTGAGATCTACACTTCAAGCACTGTTTACAAAATGTATAGTCTTTGGGGCAAGGTAAAGAAGGTACACTATTCATAAACAAATCTGACTTGTATTTAAAATAAATAATAGCTCTAATGTAACAATAACATATAATAAATGTAGCACGGAAGGAACGACCCAAAAGACGATCAGTTTCTAAGAATATAGATTTGCAGTGTGTAGGAAACAAGAAGAGTTGAACGTAAAAGCAAAATATAATTAAAATAACAAAGATTTAAAGCAATATTTTGAAAGAGAACCGAACAAATTATTCTGACTTTGTATTAGAAAAAAGGCTAATAATTAAAACGAAATAGAATGAAAGACATAAATAAAGGAGAAAGTTAAAAATAACATTACAAAATCATTGCTGTAGTATCAAAAGGACGAGATGTGGCCACAAGCTGTAGGCATACGTCACAAGCTGTAGGAATATATTACAAGCTGTGGAACAGCTTCAGCCATTAGCCACTTTCATTTTGACAGCTCAACTCCAACTGCGACAAGCTTGGCCTTCGAGAAGGTGAAAGAAGAGCAGAAGGAAAAGAGGAGGAGGAGAAGAAGGATTAGGAGTAGAAGAAGAAGAAGAAAAAGAAGGAAGAAGAAGGAGAAGAAGAAAGAAATAAAGAAATAGAGAAAGAAAGAAAGAAAGAAAGAAGAAGAAGAAGGGAAGCAATTGAGGACTCGCGTGTTAGTAAACAGCCTTTCCTTTTCTGACCCTCAAACGTGTTTCACATTGTTTCTTTTCTTTCTGATCGGTTCTTCAACCTCTGGTTCTTTAACAACGAAGTTGGTCTCATTCCATCTCTTCTCTTGTTAACGTTCACAATCACACGTGTCTGTGGTGTTCTTCATTCATTACGGTTGTTTGTCTTTTTGCCGCCACCATCACCACTCCCCACCCACCCCCCACCCCCTACCCCCCACCCTTCATTATTATTAATGTCATCATCATCATCATCATCGTCATCATCATCACCATCATCGTTGCCGTCGTTGTCATCGTCATTATCATCTTCATCACCATCAGCATCATAATCATCTTCATCACCATAATCATTATCATCATCATTATCATCATCATTATCGTCATCATCGCTATAGCAGCTATACGACTTAACCTTTGGTCGATGTAGTCCCGTAAGATGTGCTACTTTGAACAATTTGAAATGTCTTTGATGTGAAATGAATGTAAACAATAAAACATCCTGTATCTTCAATCCTAAAACCCTTTATCCGCTTTTGGCTGCAGCTATCGTCCACAGAGGAAGACTTCATCTTTGCGGCAGAGTTCGGCGACATCCCGACAGTTCAGCGAGTGTTGGAGGAGAACCCAAACTTCTCGGTGGACTACAGCGACATCTTGGGCAGGACGCCGCTACGACTGGCGGTCGGCAATGAACACTTGGAGGTCAGAATTTGGTTTTACCCCTGTCAGTAACACACCCATTGCCGCTTCTTAGGAACGCTGCTAGTAAACGGATGGCCCGAAAGCGACGCTGACCCCCATTCTGAGTGTCAGAAGCTGTTGACGTACGCAGCCTGTGCTTTGTAGATCTGCGATTGTCGGGTAGCGGCAAGGTCGCCTGCCTCATGGACCCTGGTCTATTTGTCCTAGGCTTTTAAAGCCCATGCACTTCCAAATCCTTGACTTCCAGTGGGGTGGGGTTGAGGACGAAAGGCGTTGTTTCATTGTGTAACCTTTCACCTGGACCTTCCCGTCCTCTCATCCCTCAAATGAAGACGAGTCTTAGTATAGCCAGCCCACTTGTAAGGTGTAGACTCATTAACAACAACTAGTTGAACTTGCCAAACAATGTGCATGGGTTTTAATTTGTCATTTTTATGGGAATTTCATGAGAGGTCTACTTTTGTTTTACTAAGGAATATTTTCCAACAGTCTTCAAGGGACTCAATAATTGAGGCACTGTTATCAGTTTCTCTTGTAATAAATTTTTTAAATGATTGTTAGCATCGTTGTTTGCAGTCAGCTAGTCTATTTGACTGGCACACAACTTGATGGAATGAAAAAACAAAAAGGTGAAGTTAGTGTTTTGTGTTTTTTACGCATTCCACTAAATCTTCATTACTGTCAAATGTCGTCCATTAGAATGACGTCGTGAGGGGGTATAGCGCTGTTTTGCAGGTTGTGGGACTGCTGCTGGACCGCTGCAATCTGTCCACCATCCACGAAGCCTTGCTGCAGGCTATCAGTGCTGGACACGAGCAGATAGCAGAGACCATCCTCAAACACCCCAAGTACCAGAATATAAACAAAGTAAGCGCAACCTCTATATGTGTATGTGTGTCGGAGTCTCTGTTAGTGCTTGGTTAGTATACAGCCTTAGCCACGCTCACACTGGCCCAAAGGTCGCCACAATGAAAATGATACCGTGCAAACGCATTCACCGTTTGGTTTTGTGTCTATGCTGCTTCATTTGAACTTGATGTGGTCCCAAGCCCTGGAATTAGTTTCCACAAAATCTGAAGGATGTCGATTGCTCATATGAATGTCAAGGGCATCTGAAGACGCATCTCGTTGATAGCTGTTTTCCCTTCCTGCTGTGCGCCAACTCCCTTACTCATTTCGCCACAGAAGTTCTCATTTTTCCTACCCTGTTCGCCATAGCACGCTGCTAACATGGACGATACTGCGCCTTGCAAATGGACATTAGCATCTTAGTAAAATATTCAGTCGTATGGTTTGTAAACTGGCTAAGAAAATGTAGTAGTCAGTTATTGCTTGCTATTGGAACTACGATTAAAAAAAAGTTATTGTCGGTTTAGTTTGTGAGTAAGTGATTTGTTAATGATCATCTTATTTTAGATGGATGGGGCGGTTGCTGACCACCTGTGATCAAATGGTATCCCTCGCTACCAAATCACAATCATGACCCAACTTCAAAACTGATGAATCGATTGTTGTGTTCAAGAGTAGGCAGACCACAGAATGTTTTTCAGCCAAACGACAACAGAACATCGCAAATAAAAAACAATCACACACATACACACACACACGCACAAGTATGTAGAACACCAAGACTGGGTTTTACTAAGAATGTAAGAATCTGAAAGTGATTTTTTGACGGAAAGAACGCAAACTTCTTCTAGAAATGTAAGAATCTAATGCAAAATTGGCTCTTTCCGTCTCAAAAGTTGACCTAGTTCAGTTCGTCCCCTATAGGCGACGAAATAGGTCAAACTTTCTTGCAAAATTTTCCGAAAATTGACTGGATTTTCTCCGTCCCGGATAGAGCACTCCCTTGTACTTAAAACACTCTCGTGCACTACAACTGCACTCCCATGCACTAAAAGAGCACTCCTGCGTACTTAGAAAAAAGTGGGTGGCTGGAAAAAAACTGGGTGGCTAATACACTCACCCATTTCCTGCATAAAAAGCAAGGTTAGATACACATTTCAAGGCTTATGTCTACGCACCTACACACACACACACACACACACACACCCACACACACACACACACACACACACACACACACACACACATCCACACATCCTCACCCCAGGTAAATATCATCGTGACTACTGTCATGCATCTTTTACGAAGCGTTTGAATGAGAAGAGCGCCTTAATCATTTATAACTTGTTTACATTTTGCTGCACAGGAGAACAAGAGGTTTGGGGAGACGGACTATTTTTACACCACGACCAGCGAGGATTCTCCGTTCAGCTCCGACATCACGCCGCTCATCCTTGCTGCCGAACGAAACCAGTTTGAAATTGTACAGGTAACTGAATGGGGGGATGCTTGGTTGGATCGGTGGTTTGGTCTACGACGACAATGATGAAGACTAGGAGGAGTAGGATGATGATGATGATGATGATGATGATGATGATGATGATGATGATGATGATGATGATTAATGACGGCGACGACAACAGCAACAGCAATAATGATGGAATTCATCAATCACGGAAGAATGTTTTATAGGAGAAACGTTGAGGTATTGTTACTATTGTGTTTATGACTATGTCTTGATGTGCTGACTTTTGTGTTGTCAGTTGCTACTGTTGCGAGGGGAGACCATTCCCAAACCTCACCACTACTACTGTAATTGCCAGGAATGCTCCAACAAGATGGAGTTCGACCAGTTGCGACTGGCCAAGACCAGGCTCAACGCTTACAAAGGTTGCCTTCTTAACGATTTTACCACAGCGTTTGTGTGCGTGCGTAGGCCTACGTGCGTGCGTGTATGTGTGTGCGTGAGTGCGTGCGTGTGTGTGTATGTGTGTGCGTGTGTGTATGTGTGTGCGTGTGTGTATGTGTGCGCGTGCGTGTGTTTGTGCGTACGCACTTAGGAGGCTTTTGTTTGTAGTTGTGTGTTGCGTTGCCTTAAAAATGGTTGTACATTTCATGAACACGAATCTCAATACTTAAAAACCCTTGTCGTGTACATGAAATGTGCAACCATTTTTAAGGCAACCCACACACATATACAAACAAAAGCCTCCTAAGTGCGTACGCGTTTTACAATGCTAAGCAAATAACAATGACAGAGATCAAAACACGGCAAGAAGAAGAAGAAGAACGACGACGACAACAAGTCTTCTTCTTGTTTTTCTTCTTCTTCTTGCAGAATTTTGAGCTCTGTTATTGCTAATAGCTTAGTGCCTAGTTTAACAGCTCCAGCTGTTAGCAAGCGTTCGCATTGAGGAAAAATGAAATAAAGGATGTGTTGGTTGTGTTGTCAGGCCTGGCTAGTGGTGCCTATATCTCCCTGTCCAGCAAGGACCCAGTGCTTACCGCCTTCGAACTGGCCAGAGAGCTACGGCAAGTGGCTAAAGTGGAGAAGTATTACAAGGTAGGTAGACTATCGATCTGTTTGTCTGTGTCTTTCTGTATGTGTCTTTCTGTCTGTGTCTTTCTCTGTTTACGTCAATCTGTGTGTTTTTATGTCTGTCTGACTTTGTATGTCTGTCTCTTGTCTTTCTCTCTGTATGTCTTCTGTGTCTGTCTGTTAGCCTGTATTAGTTTTTGCCTGTCGGGCAGGTCAGAATAGAGAGAAACCCCGTTTAAAATGTTGTACCTGTATTGTTTAAATGAGTGGTTAATTGGTTAGGCTGGTTGACTCAATGGGGGGTGGCGATAATGATAGTGATGATCAGAACGAGGAGGGGTAGGGCTAAGAACAACAACGAGGGAGTTTTCTTCCGCCTTCCGACATTACAGATGATGATAATGTCGATGATAGCGATGTTAAAGACGACGACGACAACTGCTGCTGCTGAGATACATTTGTATGCTTTTTTTTTCCAGACGGATTACTTGACGTTAGCTGACCAGCTAAGTGACTACGTGGTGAAGCTGCTGGACAAAATTCGTGGCCACGACGAACTTCAGCTCCTGCTGAACAAGACAGGAGCCAACAGTGAAAGCGAGACCTACGAACTGCTGGCGCGACTACGGCTGGCCATACGATACAGAGAGAAGAAGGTCAACAACTTAGTATACTAGGATTACTGTAGACATGCGTTCTTATTATAATAATTATAGACACACATAACTACATAAATAAACAAGGACAAAAAGACAGATAGAAACAAAACATGTCAGATGCTGTTGCAGATCACGAAGGCACAGTCAGCATAGGGGGTAGAGCAATCTCCAATCTTCGTTTTGCGGATGATATTGATTGATTTTGCTGGAGAGGAACAAGAACTTGAACAGCTGGTACAGAGGCTTGACACCACCTCCAGAGCTTATGGAATAGAAATAAGTGCAGAAAAGACCAAAATGATGACCAACAACACCAAGGGCATCAACACGGACATCAAAGTCCAAGGCCAATCCCCCAACACAGTGCATAGCTTCAAATATTTGGGAGCCATTGTATTAGACAATGGGTCCCGACAGGAAGTCCTCTCCAGGATCGCACAAACAACTGCTGCCCTGACAAGGTTGAAGCCCATTTGGAAAGACGGACCATCAGTCTACATTCCAAAGTAAGACTGCTGCGCTCCCTTGTCATCTTCATCTTCCTATATGCTTGCGAAGCATGGACCCTCAAAGCAGATCTACAACGAAGAATACAAAGCATGGAGATGAGGTGCTAAAGAAGACTTCCGGGCATTTCCTATACCCAACACATCACCAACGACGAAGTCCGACAGACCATCACCCAAGCCATTGGACAACACGATGACTTGTTCACAGTGGTGAAGAAACGGAAACTCCGATGGTATGGCCACGTCACCAGATCATCAGGCCTTGCAAAGACCATTCTTCAAGGCACAGTGCAAGGAGGTAGAAGAAGAGGGAGACCGAAAAAGAGGTGGGATGACAACATTCGCGAAATGGACTGGTTTGATTTGACACTGAGCGAAGCCATCAGGGCTGCTGAGGACAGAAAAAGACGGAGTATGCTGGTTAAACGATCATCTGTGGTGCCCCTACGACCTCCGGGTTACGGGACAGGACAGGATAGAACAGGACAGAAACAAAGAAAGAAAGAAAGGAAGAGAAAGAATAAGCAAATAAAAGAAGAAGAAAAACAAAAGCAGTGCCCAGAAGAAGAACGACGTCTTTCTTGATTCATCAGACCTACAAGCATGCTTTGTTTACAGTTCGTGGCGCACCCGAGCTGTCAGCAGAAGCTGGTGAGCATCTGGTACGGGGACTTGCGGCAGCTGGAGCGATCCAACTGGTTCAAGCGGGCCCTCATTGTCCTCCTCATCACATTCGCATACCCTTTTCTCGCCATCTGTTACTGGTTCGCTCCCAAAACCAAGGTATGACACTGTGGATACTAGCTGTAATAATGATGATAATAATAATAATAATAATAATAATAATAATAATAATAATAATAATAATAATAATAATAATAATAATAACCACAACCACTACCACCATTAAGTCAATATTGATGGAATAGCTCTTACATAGCGCTGTTTCCACCTCATGAGCTGCTCAAGGCGCTGGCCGATAAATGATGTAACTCAAGCCGCACAAGGCACCAATTTGCTGCTTGATGCGCACCGTGTAAGCTCGCAGACAACTGCGCAGTCTTTGACGACCGAGAGTGAACTGGACCTAATGCTTGTTGGTGTGTTATAACTGGGACTCGCCTGTCTAGGACATGAGCGATAGAACGGATGCGCATCAGTCTAAACGCGATTTATACACTTTTACCAACAAGAGAGAAAATGGGCACATTGGAAAGCTGACTCTGAGAAAAAAGGGATGAGGTTTGGTTCCCTAATATAATGCCTCCTGCCCTGGAAAGCCTTTACCTGTTGCACTGTTTGGTACAGGGACTAGCTACTGACCAGGTACGTGTGTTTTGCTGTGGCTTCATACAACATAGATGAGACTACACAAGGCCTTCTCCTTCTGTCAAGTCTCAACTACTGTTGAGCAGGCCTACCTGTAACGCCGGATGACATAGCGAGGTGCTACCGCGAAGTGTCGCATTGTTTCTAATGCGGGACTGACATGCAGTGTTTGCAGTCTGCAATGGGCAGTGCTCAACAGCTGTTGACACTTTAGAGAGGGAGGAGAGGGTCTCGTCTATGCTCAGACACGCTGTATGGTGTGGCTTGCCTCTAGGCTTGTCTTGTGTGATCTGTTGAGGTTTGAAGTGACTGCTCTTGTGTGTTTTGTCTTGTGTGTTGTGTTGAGGTTTGCAGTGACTGGTCTTGTGTGGCTTGTCTTGTGTGATCTGTTGAGGTTTGAAGTGACTGGTCTTGTGTGTCTTGTCTTGTGTGACCTGTTGAGGTTTGCAATGACTGGTCTTGTGTGTTTTGTCTTGTGTGATCGGTTGAGGTTTGCAGTGACTGCTTGTACTCGTACTATCTTGACGTGTGACTAGCACAATATTTGTCTTGCCTGATCTTCAGTTTTACACTCTGATCTTGAGGTGTGGCTTGTGTGCGTGTTTTTTTTTGGTGTGTGTTGGTGTGTGTGTGTGTGCGCGTGTGTGTGTGTGTGTGTGATACCTTGAGATACGATTTGTACTTATCGGCTTGTACAAACCTGACTGGTCTTGCCTAGTGGCATGTACCGTGTGTGATACATGTGATTTCGTGCCGTATGATTTGCGCTCATTACTTATACGCACTTTGCTGGTCTTGACTTGTGCACACTTGACTGGTCTGGGCTTGTGCACACTTGATTGGTCTGGGCTTGTGCACACTTGACTGATCTTGACTTGCGCACGCTTGACTGGTCTTGACTTGTGCACACTTGATTGGTCTGGGCTTGTGCACACTTGACTGATCTTGACTTGCGCACGCTTGACTGATCTTGACTTGTGCACGCTTGACTGGCCTTGACTTGTACACACTTGAAATATTGACTTGTACATACTTGACTGGTCTTGTACACACTTGACTGACTAGTATTGACTTGTATACACTTCATGCTCTTGACTCATATACACGTGACTGCTCTTGACTTGTACACATTTGACTAATCTTGACTTGTACACTCTTCACTTGTCTGCTCTTGTCTTGACCTCGCCATATTGATTTTGACATGAACAGACTTCTCTGACTTTGACTTGGTGTGTGTTTTCATGTGCTAGTTTTAATGATCTTGACTTGCAAGCCCATGCAACTGTCTGGTCATGGCTTATGCTATCTTGACTTGATGTGACATCTGCCTGATCGTGTTAATCTGCCTGATCGTGTTAATCTGCCTGATCGTATCTTCGCGAGCTTGTCTGATCTTGACTTTTACTATCTTCATTTTGCTGACTGATCGTGACTTGTACGATCTTGATTTTACAGTCTGGACCTGTCTGATCTTGACTTATGAAGTTTAAATGAATGGATGGAACATTCTTTAAGCGCAGAAACATGCTCACAAAAAGTCATGATCACAGCGCGGGTAAAAAAAAAAAAAGAGGAAAATAACTCAAATAAACACCTAGCTAACGCAAATGTATAGTAAAAATTTGTAAAACAAAACAATTAAGCGATTTGTGACTTGTACTGTCTTGTATTCTGACTTGTACTTTCTTGATCGAGCTTTGTCTTGTAGACCCCTGCCAAAGTTTGACTTGTCCGATCTTGTCGGATCTTTTCTTGCACTTGTCTGATCTTATAGGTCCTCTTGTCTTGCCTGGTCCATATTTCCACTTACTGGTCTGATCTTGTCTGGCCTTGTTTGGCCTTGTCTTCTTTGGATTTGCATGTCTCCGTGGTCTTGTTTGAGTTTGGTCTTGTATTGCTAAAATTACTTATTAATACTTCTCGTGTATTTCTACTTTCTGCGTTGTGGAAAATTCGGATTTGAGCCTTTGTTTATCAGAGTTGTGCACAAATCTGTGCTCCAACAATATCCAGCCTTTATGTTCGGGCTTCTTTTTTAGGAATTAATTTAACTTGGTGTGTTTAAACATTCATATCCGGCATTACCATTTGCTTTCGGAAACCAATAACTTAATTTAGTTTAAATAAGATGTATTGACAGCCAGAGGCGGCTTATTTTTGACATAAAAAATGAAGCAGCATTCCGGATTGTAGAAGCTCAAGTTCCCACAATCCGGAATGCTCCTCCATTTTCAACAGTTGCGTTTACAGGCTTACACGTTGAGAGAATTGTGCGGAAACGAAGAATTTTCTTGGAACTACATCTCTTGGAGAGATCGAGATTGCTGGCAGATGGTGTAGTAAAAAGGGTAGATAGACATGGTGGAAGACACAGGTTGTGTCGCCAAAAGAAGAAGGGATGGAGTTAGTAAAACGTAAAAGCATCTTGGAATAGTCTTTGTTGGATAGACCCTCCCAGACAAAGGCAATGGTAGAAAAGTGGTGTGTCTGTGATTTGATTTCTTCGTCTGTATAGTCCATGTAGCCATAATTATTTTGTAATTATAAACAACTTTCTTACATATTTTGTAAAAGTCTGTTCTCAGATATTGTTAGATGTACGGACGATGACCCAAATGCAAATTTCTGGTTTTGGTCGGACAGTAAATTTGTTTGGTATTGTATTGTATATTGGTAGTGAACTATGGTAGATGAGACTGGTCAAAACAGCAGAAATGAGAGTTTTATAGAATGTTGTATTTTGAATTTTGCTGGGTCTCTGTCTTGTGCATTCCAGCATGTAAACTTTTCGGGGGTTTTCAGGTCGGGGAGTTCTTGAGATGTCCGTGTGTCAAGTTCATCGGACAGACGATGTCTTTCATCACTTTTCTCCTCATGATCCTCATCTCCAGCGCCATGGAGATCCCCACTGCCAACAAACACCTGTCCTCCTTCTCACAGGTAATTTCATCTTACCTGGGCCACAGCTGTTTATGGCATCACAGGTCAATGTTTGTTTGATTGTTCTCTAAAGGTAAACAGCCTATTTGTAGGTATATCTTTTCCTGTTCACAGTAGGCATACTATGAAACACCTGGTTTTTTTTATGTATATTATTTTGTAGGCCTGTTCTATGAAACATCTTGCCTACTGTGCAATGGTCGCGCTTTGAATTGAATGGAAGAAAGAACGCTTGGATAAAATATGTTGAGCTTCTTATTGCGATTGGTGGATGTCCTGGTGGCAGAGAATATATTGCGCCATTTTCCTGTGCCGAAGGTCGCGGATTTAATAATGTCAATAGGTATGAGACCTTTTCAGGTCACCGAGGGTTTTTTCCGGGTACTCCGGTTTCTTCCATCTCTATAATAATGTTACTGAATGCAGTCAATAGACAATTTCGAAGTAAAATTCGATTTCTTTTTTTGTCTTCTAGTATCAATCTGATTCTCCCTGCATTTACACCCCATAGGTTTGAGTTAATAATGTGTGTTTGTTGTGTATGTAAAAGTGTGTGTGACTTGTGAGCGTATGTGTTGGTATAGATCGCCGCGCATAGAGCCTGATTAGTGTTTTAGGAAAAGGGCCTATAGAGCATGCAGCATTTTTGTTTCTTCGGAAGTAAATACTGCTATGTCTGATGCAGCTAAAGTAAGAAGATATGAGAAAATAACCTAAACCCTAACCCAAACTCAAACTTACCTCTAACCTTAACTGTAAAGGTAAGTGTGGGATTGTATGTGCAGGTCTTCCAGCATTACGAGGTGTTCAGGAACCTGACAGGAAGGAAGTGGCCCGAGGACTTCGTCATACGAACCTTCCAACCCGAGGTTATACATCTCCTCCTCTCGGTTTGGATCGTTGGTATGTATGAAAGCACGCTCTCTCTCTCTCTCTCTCTCTCTCTCTCTCTCTCTCTCTCTCTCTCTCTCTCTCTCTCTCTCTCTCTCTCTCTCTCTCTCTCTCCCTCTCTCTCTCTCTCTTTCTCTCTCTCTTTCTCTCCCTCTCTCTCTCGCTCGGTCGCTAAGTTTGTCTACTCCCTATCGGCCTTTCTGCAATATTTTCAGACAAATAAGACCATAGACCAAGATCTGGTCTGTGCGCTAGACGCATGCATTCCACCGCATGGACTTTCAAGATCTTGTTTTAAGCATTGATGATTGATTTGTGTTTATAGGATCGTCTGAATAATTCATTGATTAAGTGTATTAACTGTATTTATTGCCGATCGCTGCAGAAGATCAAACGTGGCGCCGCCAACAGCAAAACATGCGCAAGAGGGGAAGTCAATCTGCAGAAAACAAAAGGTTATCCATCTTTTCAATCCTTCAAATGCAATAGTTAGTTAGATATTTACTGCGTTATTGTTTGGGTGACAGGGATGATATGGCAGGAGGTGAAGCAGTTGTACGGCGATGGGATATTTGACTACTTTGACTCGCTGTACAACTATCTCGACACCTTTGTCCTCACCTTCTACTTCATCTCCTTCACGCTGCGCTTCGTCACCATCGTCAAGGTAACCAACCGTGCATTCTTCTTCTTCCTTGTTTTGTTGCAGCTGCTGTAGAGAAACATTATTTCATTATCAGTGGTCCACCACCACCATCTCTACGCACAGAGTGGTAAGCCTTAAGCCAACAGTCCTTTGTTGTAAATAGAGAACATGTCAGCGCCGGGCTAACGTCCCTGGTGAAAGTCTTTTGGTAGAAGATTCGAGTCCATTCAGCATCTTCCCAATGGAACCTACAGATATGGAAACGACGCACCAATGTGTAGCAACTCATCTTGCCTCATTTCAAGAACAAACATATTCTTTCCTTGAAACCGGAACGAAGATTCAGAGCTATTTCTCTGTATGTAGATTTCCTACAACTACTTCTCTACAGTATTTAATTGATGTTGGATTCGATCCGTACAACTAGCATTCTATCCAACCGTCGCATTCGCATCAAGAGATAATTTTTGTCGGTCGATATTGTTGAGACTTTTCTGGAATTACTTGTTCATTATTAATCGGGTAAAAAGCTGGTCGAATCTAAAATTAAATGACGTAAGGCAGGGCATAGTTCCAGTGACGAGTTTTATTTTGATTGGGTGTAAATGCGTCATGCTGGAATGTTCGAACTTTTTAATAAGTAATGCACTTGTAATGATTTTCAAAAGCGATCTTGTATGCAGTTGTTCATATTTGCTGAATAAAGTTGGAAAACTGTATATGACGGCTCCTGCTTTGTTGCTGAGTGAAAGGGCCGAGTAGATAAACGAATTCGAGTTACACATATCAAAAGATTCAAGCATCGGGGCTGAATCAGCTTTTGATAAATAATCGTGTGACACTCACAATACATGATACATTTGCATTTTGCTTCGTAGCCTGGCATGTTGGTTTTTTTTCTGCTGAAAGTTGGTTATTGTTTTGGAATTGCTTTTGACAATCTCACGTTCTTGTCCCAAATCACGATATTTTCTTCTTGGTTTTGGTATGGGCAGCCGTAATCGTGCAATACGTCAAACTGATTAATGAACACAGATGACAAGAGTATATACCAAAGATAACGTTATGAACTCATGTTCAATACGGAAAAGAAAAAACAATTACGCCAGTTTATTTATAAGATTGTTATGTCATTATTCAAAAAAGTCATTTACCAAGTGACTTCTTATCGCCTTTAATGTAAACTTGTTCTTCATGGCTTGCTCTAACTGGAAGGTTTGTGGAGATTCCCCAACCTTTTTTTCGAGGTTCTCGGATCCCAAATCTGGGGGCCTGAACTTGTTTCTGTTCAAAAGGTTCCGGAACCGAAGTTCGGTATCTGAGAACCTCGAAACAAAAAAGTTTGTTGAACCTCACGAACCTTACAATTAAGGCGTATGAACTTCTGAAAATTGTTTTATTTTCTTCTAAATTAATTTGACGGAATAGTGTGAACGCAAATTCTGTTCTGCACATTTTGTTACTTTTTCTTTAATTTAAACGTGTGGAGATGGGGGGAGGGAAGAGAGAGAAACCTCTGCCTTGTGGCAAGAGCCTTGAATAATATTGATATCAATTGAAATTGAATGGAGTAGTTGGCCTGTTTGCAGGTAAACATCTCGCTGGAGTTCTTCGCAAAGTACGAATCTTGGGAGCGGCTGATGGCGGGTGATAGAGCAGCTAGCTTACACCTGTACTGGCTCATAGCAGGTATGGTAGTCTATGACACGTACTCCCCCCACAGCTAGCTTACACCTTTACTGGCTCATAGCAGGTATGGTAGTCTATGACACGTACTCCCCCCACAGCTAGCTTACACCTTTACTGGCTCATAGCAGGTATGGTAGTCTATGACACGTACTCCCCCCACAGCTAGCTTACACCTTTACTGGCTCATAGCAGGTATGGTAGTCTATGACACGTACTCCCCCCACAGCTAGCTTACACCTTTACTGGCTCATAGCAGGTATGGTAGTCCACGACACGTACTCCCCACACAGCGACTCAACCAAAGCTTTTTAGATTTTGAGGTCAGATCAGCCAGGCTAGCTATAAATAGCTTCGCCGATGCTTCCTTTCACTGGAAGGGATCTCATGGTCACCCACAGAGTTGCATGACAGACTCGGTTAAACGCTTTCTTGAAGTCTACAAACACATGACATAGATGTTGTTGGTGCTTTAGGTATTTCTCGCAGATTATTATGATTTTCAAAATCTGTTCAGTGTTACTTCGCCCTGCCCTGAGTCCTGCTTGTTCTTCAGCTATGATTTGTTCAGCTTGGGGTTTCAACCTGTTGAGTATTATATTCAGAAGGACCTTGCTGGGATTGCTGATGAGACTGTTGGTGCGGTAATTTTCACACTCCTGAAGGTTACCTCTTTTGGGAAGGGTGATGATAAGCGACTGGGTCCATGGTATAGGCCACTCCCCACTCTGGGAGATCTCGTTACAAATAATGGTGAGAGCGCCAATCATCGCTTTTCCTCCTGCTTGAAGCAATTCCGCGGGTATGTTGTCCACTCCCGCTGACTTCCCTTTCTTCCGTGATTACACTGCTGCCTCAACTTCTTCTCGGAGATTTGGAAGGATTTCTTCTTCTTCTCTGTTCTGGGAACATTCTAGAACTGATGGGTCTGCGTTTGGTGTATGGTTTTATTGGTCAGAGCGGTACTCTGTCCAGCTATCCAAGACTTCTAGTTCTTCTGTAAGTCAAATGCCAGACTTGCTTTGGATGTTGGAGACCTTGGGCTGTTTAACATTTGTCAGTCGCTTCACAGTCTGGTAGGACTTTTGCTTTTGTTCTTGTTCAGACTGTTCTCTATTTCCTGGCATTGATCTTCTATCCAGTTCTCCTTTGCTGTGCGCATGCCTTATCGGATGTTATTGTTGTTTTTTTTGGTAATCATCAGCTCCCTGTGAGGTGTTCTTTTTCTTTTTGATCTCCCTTTGTTTATCACACAGGTCCAAAAGTTCAGATGTGATCCACGGTTTCTTCTTTGGGCTGTGCTTGCCAAGGATCTCAGTGGCGGCATCTGTCACAGCTGAGTTAAAGGTGGTGGTCATGGTGTTGACATCTACTTCACCTGCTCCCAAAATGAGCAGTGGTGCAAATTTCACTCCAATTGTTGCTTGGAATATTTCTGCCAACTCCAGATCTCTTGCAGTTTGTCTAGGTCGAACGTCAGCCTAGTGCACTTTGCTGTATTTACTCTCTTCAAGTGGAGCCGGAAGGACATCATCACGAGATCGTGATCACTTCCGATGTCTGCTCCTGGAAAAGTGCCTGTCTTGCCAATGCTGATGCTTCATCTGAATCGTGTCTTGACCATAATGTAGTACATCTGGTTGTGATGCTCCCCGCCGGGACTGTGCCATTTTTATCGTCTGGATTTTTTGTGGAGACCAAGCGTGTTTGCCAGTATCACATTGTTGTATCTGGCAAAGCGGCGATCTCAATGGATTGCTATTATAGTAGCCGGGTAACAAATATATTTTTATTATTTAAATTTAGCTAGACTGCCTCCAGTACCATTATTGAAGGAAGGTAGGGAACCGGAGTACCTGGGGAACAACCTCGGTGACTTGAACGGTCTCGTAGCTAAGTGACATAAATTCGTCCCCTGAATGATTGGAACTCGCGACATGGAGAAGAGACATTGTTGAGACATTAGCCACCTGGGAACCATGTTTTGACATCCTTGCCTTATTGTGCCTGTTTCAGATCGTTTCTACTGGGACAGTTTCGACCCGCATCACATGGCGGAGGCGTTCTTCTCCATCTCCAACATCATCAGCTTTGCCAGGCTGTCCGCCGTCCTGCCTGCCAACGAACTGTTCGGTCCCATGCAGATCTCCCTCTCCAAGATGATCACTGTGAGTCTAATAGTATTAATAACAGTTATAATAAAAATAAGCCAGTTCTGATGCTGCTGTTCCAAATTGGTCTGTTTTCCGACGTAAAAAGCTTCACTGGAGGGCGGGCTGGTTCAATATTGTTATGGGATAGGATCACACCTATCCTATCCTATCCCATAACTTGTAGGTCGCTGGGGCACCACAGATGATCGTTTAACCAGCGTACTCCATCTTTCGGTAGGCATCAGCTCCCTGTGAGGTGTTCTTTTTCTTTTTCATCTCTCTTCGTTTATTACACAGGTCCAAAAGTTCAGGTGTGATCCACGGTTTCTTCTTTGGGCTGTGCTTGCCAAGGATCTCTGTGGCAGTATCTGTCACAACTGAGTTGAAGTTGGTGGTCATGGTGTTGACGTCTACTTCACCAGTGGTGAAAATTTCCCTCCAATTGTGGCTTGGAATATTTCTGCCTCCTCCGGGTCTTGCAGTTTGTCCAGATCGAACTTCAGTCTAGTGGACTTTGCTGTGTTTACTCTCTTCTCTTGGGAGAGATTATAACTTCTATTTGTAGGTTAGTCTAGCCTTGGGTGGATCCTGTTGTGTACAATCCTTTGGTGGAGCCATTGGGTTATGCAGGACAAAACGACACGACAGATGTTCTCCCCGACTGACCATTCGTCTTCTGCTTTTGGTGGCGAGCAGTACTAAATTGTTGGCAAGCATTTTATGGAAGTCAATGGCAGTGACTTGTAGAGAATGTCATGGCACTAGTAGCCGGCAAATCGGTTTACTATCAACACGCTTCACCGCCTTGCATGGCAAATATTTGTATGTCCCTTTTAAGGGGGTACGTGAAAATAAGAGTTCCGTTGGACCGTGTTCTCAACGTGGTGGCCCAAACGTGGTGGCCCAAAGGCTGGAGTCTAATACTCCGCTCGGCTACATCTGTATTGTGTGTGGAGCGATAACGTTGAAGGCTATGGCTGGACAGTTCAAAGTTGGCGGTCTGGAGTGCCAGAACAAATAACACTGATGCACAAACAAGCGCCCCCCTACTCCATCCTAAGGCTAGTCTGTGCGCGCACATATTACCTACCACGGACTTTAAAGATCCTGACGCTCACGTCCTAGAGGGCAGTAAGAACGAAGTAACTTCTTCCCCATCTCCAGTCACCCAGCATTGTGCCCAGTTGTTTGGGCGTCAGACGACGTGCCTAAGGCAGCAAGTCGGCGACTGGAGTTTGATCCTGTATCGGCCAGCGCCTTGAGCAGCTCTTGAGCTAAAAGCACTTTACAAGAACAAATCAGTGAATCAATACATACTACACCCATGAAATACAATGCTAATGGTAGGTGCTTGACTGTCAAAGATATGTTATTGTTATTGCATTACAGAAACTACTTACTGACTTATTTCCAACTAGTGGTTTTTGTACCCTGGCAAGCCAGGGTACACAGGTTGCTGTTTAAAATGTAGACAGAGAGACAACTGTTGTCTGCGAGTTTCATTTGGACGATGATACCTCCCCATATCCCCCTTGATACCTCACCATACCCCCCCCCCCCTCTGATATCTCCCCGTCCCCCCCCCATGATGCCTCATCATACCCCCTTGATACCTCCCCGAACCCACTTGATACCTCCCCATAACCCCTTGATACCTTTCGTACCCCCCTTGTAACCTACCTGTACCCTCCTTGATACTTCCCCGTTGATCGTTTCGCAGGTATGGATGAAAGGAATCGACCATCACCATACCCCCTTATATATACCCGTATCCCCGTTATGCCTACCCATGCCCCTTTAAACCTACCCGTAGCCCCCTTTTACCTACACGTACCACCCCATCCCGATCCTTGATAATAATAATAATAATAATAATAATAATAATAATAATAATAATAATAATAATAATAATATTGAATAATACAAATAGAAATCATAAAAA